>JABCKG010007891.1:2285-13012 GCA_018851835.1 Hypsizygus ulmarius | reverse complement strand
CATGTTTCCTTCCCGGGACATCCGTTTAGCTCTCTGTTGTATCGATTTCTTGGTGAAGAGGCGCTCCGAAAACCATCAGGCCAGATAAAAGCATCTGTAGCATAGGCTACGTAATAATGCCTTCATCGCGGCCGTTAGAACAGAATACGGGTTTGCTGAAGGTAGATAGCCCAAATACTTATGCTGGATTAAATAGGAGACGCTTCCCAGAGCGGCATAATAACACAAAATTAGACGACTAAAAATACACTAGAGCTCGAAAACCATGAAAGATATATGCAATGAGTATCATATCCAGCCAGCTTCTTTGAGGAGTCTGCGAACATGCTGCGTGTCGGGTTTGATCTCGCCGTTGAGTGGCGCAAAATACTTCCGAAGCTTCTCGTTAAATACCACAGGATAGAAGAGGCCTTCTTTCTAAAAGGTAGATGAAGAAATGTCAGTGACGCGGCGAAGTGTTTGTGGTGTGAAGGCGACACACTTGTCTCGTCAAGCCTTTTCTTGTTGTCTGCCCAGTGACTCTTCCGCGATGCCAGTTGCCGCCGATAGTTCTGATCCAGACAAGATCACCTGTCTAATACGTGGGTAAGTAAATAATCAGTTTACATGATCGACGGCAAAAGACCAACTTGAAAGGTGTATTGCCATGGCTCGTCTAGATCGGATGGCTGTGGTTCGGAAAGAGTGCTGTCGCTGTCACCATCACTCCATGATTCAACTTCTTCTCTCGATACAGCATGGAGGGTAGTTCGAATAGGTCGAACTCCGCGCGTATTCGTTGTAGCAGACATGGAGAATCAGATGTCAAATCGCTGGTGTGAGTATATGTAGTAAGGGATTGTATGTAAAGCGGATATTGGGGTGGAGTGCGGGCTTGTGGGGGTCTGGATGAAGGAGGGCACAACAGGTCATCGAGCCTTTTATACAAAGAAAGCTGTACAGCACATGTTGTGGACATGGGCCTTTGTTGTATCAAAGCTGGCCAAAAAGGGGTAGCTGGCCAGAAGTGGACATCGCCACAGCTCTAATACAATAACATCCAAGGCCTATATCTGGGACAAAAAAAAAATGACTTGTATCCTATTATCGACCATCGATAAGGCGCCTCTGAAGGAACGACGATGGCCTAGAGGCCTACACATGTCTGTCGACAGTCAAGGGTGCTGTGGAATCATCATGCCTCACACGTGCTTTGGCCAGCCATTGCAGATGAATCAAAAGCCTGATTCCGAAAAGTGTTACAGCTATTCCTTGATCGGAACCTTCCAGGACTGATCATGATGCACACCTTGACGGAACGCTAAAAACAGCCAGAACAAAAGATATAATTGACAGAACTGGTGAACCTTGAGTTGGCCGTGAGGTGGAATGAGTACTTAGCAGTTCCGATTCGGGCGCCGCTGGCAGGGGGTAATTTTATTGTCCCAATTCAGTGAAGCTTCAGATCATAACACGTCAAAATAGAAATCAATTTATCCCCGAACTGCGATCGTCACTGGTTGCATCCTGTTCTTGGTAACAGGCCACTATGGCAAACGCGTCGAACTTGGATGTATGTGGGTTATCACTCTTGTTGCCTAAAAAAACTTATCGACAGTGACAGCGTGCCATTGATATCGTTCAACGCGCCATTGACGAAGATGTCAAGCAGAATTACCCCGAAGCATACAAGCATTACCAGAATTCTTTGGATTACTTTATGCTTGCGCTGAAATGTAAGTCATACCAAAACACCGCCTCTGTATTCATCTTTTTAACATTTGGCTTGCAGATGAGAAGAACGATAAGTCAAAGCTTTTGATCCGCGCAAAGATCAGCGAGTACCTCGAACGCGCCGAGACTCTCAAAGCACATCTTGCTTCAGCAAACGAGAAGCATTCAAAGACGGCCGTTGGATTGACTGGTGGAGGAACTGGCAAGAAGTATGTTCATTTGTCTTCTTTCATGTCGTCCCTTGCTCACTGCTGCCCATCAGGAAGGACGGTGAGGAAGAGGATGACCAAGATCCGGAAGTCAAGAAGCTCAGAGCGGGCCTATCAAGCGCAATCGTTGCTGAGGCACCAAACGTAAGGTGGGACGACGTCGCGGGCCTGGAGGGTGCAAAGGCATCGTTGAAAGAAGCCGTTATCCTGCCCATCAAGTTCCCTCATTTATTCACCGGCAAGCGGACACCATGGCGAGGAATCCTCCTTTATGGACCACCAGGGACTGGAAAATCTTACCTTGCAAAGGCCGTTGCCACCGAAGCCAAGAGCACTTTCTTTAGTGTCAGCTCTAGTGACCTCGTCAGTAAATGGCAAGGAGATTCAGAAAGGCAAGCAAGTTAATTCAGTGCGAGTGACGACATTAAAAACTACTATGATATAGATTGGTCAAGCAACTGTTCCAACTGGCTCGAGAATCAAAGCCCGCAATCATCTTCATTGATGAGATCGATTCGCTCGCGGGGACGCGCAATGAAGCTGAGTCGGAGGGGTCGCGGAGAATCAAGACGGAGTTTTTGGTTCAGATGAATGGGGTGGGTCATGATGACACTGGAGTTTTGGTGTTGGGTGCAACAAATATACCATGGCAATTGGACAATGCTATCAAAAGACGGTGAGCAACAGTAGTGTGTCGTCATATGTCCTCTCTGATGGTATCCTTTCCCAGGTTTGAGAAACGAATCTACATTCCACTTCCTGGCCCCGATGCACGGCGACATATGTTCCAACTACACGTCGGCGACACTCCCAACCAACTCTCACATAAAGACTTCCGCACCCTAGCCAATAAGACGGAGGGTTACTCTGGATCCGATATATCTGTCGTTGTGCGAGACGCACTAATGCAGCCTATACGCAAAGTTATGTCAGCGACACATTTCAAGCGCGTTCAGGACGCCCAGTCCGGGACCGAGAAATGGACACCCTGCTCCCCTGGAGATCCCGATGCTGTGGAGAAGTCGTGGTCAGATATCGAGTCGGACGAACTGCAGGAGCCGCCTCTGAAGCTTGCTGATTTCTTGAAATCATTGGATAGCGTGCGGCCGACTGTAACGGAGGCGGATATCAAGCGACACGAGGATTGGACGCGGGAATCTGGTGCGTAATTTTGCTCTCCCCATGCCGTGATGCTCGCAGTTCTGACGCAGCCATTCAAGGAAATGATGGGGCTTAAGCCTGGATACTGTATTATATTGTCGCGTTTATTTCTTGTTTTGGATGGTTATAATCATAGCAAGGGTTCAGGAACTCTGAGTAGTCGCTGCCCAT
Source organism: Hypsizygus ulmarius (assembly GCA_018851835.1). Classification (NCBI taxonomy): domain Eukaryota; kingdom Fungi; phylum Basidiomycota; class Agaricomycetes; order Agaricales; family Lyophyllaceae; genus Hypsizygus; species Hypsizygus ulmarius. The sequence goes on along the minus strand of JABCKG010007891.1, from coordinate 9,758 downwards.
TATTGAGTTCGCTTTTCTGTGTTTTTACTTTTCTCAGGTCACTGTTGTGTTATAGTTGAACAAGCATGGTGCGTCATTGCAGCTGTTACTCCCCTAAAACCATCCACCAATCAACCGGACCTTTCTATTTGTCCAGCTTTCAATGAAACCACGCAAGACCGGTTCGAATGTGGCATAATAGCGTACACGTTGGCTATAGCAACCGGATTGGAGTATCTAAAATTATCGAGGAGCAGCCCCAGGCGAAGATTTGATTCAGGTGTTGGACTCCTTCAAGGACTTTGAGGAGACGTCTGGGCATCGGGAAATGGAAGATGGATTCAAGCAGGAGCTCAATAGATAAAGGCGGGAAGCCAGGCTGTTGTGCTTAGTAGTACTTACTGTCCCGGCCAAGCCCCGGCACGGAGGGCCCTTTGGTGAGCAAGCACTTTGTCTCTTGTCAATCCTTTTCCTGAGCATAAACGAGAGCCATTATCTACAGAGTCAAGAAGCTTCAGTCGGTGATTTTGGGTTGCTCTATCAAGGGAGAACAAGAACTGAAAAAAAAACCCTCTATCTAGTGTGACATAGCTAAGTACCAGTCGTCACAAGGCACGTGTATGGAACGGCATCTTGAGTAACCGTGCGCGTCGCGTTCCTAGCGCTAACACGCGATTAGGTTGTGCTTCAAAAAATCCTATAAGTAATGCTACTGCTGGTTTGTTTTCCTGCATGTATGGTGCTTGATAACATGCTGTGCTCTTCAAGAATACGAGTTGAAAGCTTGCTCTCCAATATGTACATAGGTACACATTCATCCTATGAATAACTTTGGAATGCCTGTGATACCTCTGTTTCTCTACCAATTGGGTAACGCCCAACATTTTCGTACGTTTTTATAAGAATTGACTTTACTCGTCGCAATAAATCTCAGCTCAGCTGAAGTCAACAGAAGGCGCACAACCCACCCTGTGAAGGATGTTCGGTGCATAATTATAAAGTAACAAGAACAAGACCCGCGTGAGTCCTACATAATTTGAATTCTCTCCACATAAACTATTTTTTTGTCTTTGAAGCTTGAGCGATATACAGATCGGCTGAGATTTCGTAACACAGCATGTTTTTTGACGACGTCCTGGTGTTGCTGGTCATGAGCGGCGGTTAGTATGCGCGTACATCAGCCTAGACTGGACGCCGACGGCGCGGCGCATCTGGCGCACTACATTAGGCATCACGTGCCTCGATAACAGGGCTGGGCTCAAATTGTCATCTTGAACTCGAACTACAATCCCTGCATCGAGTACTCATCTCATCCGCGATCAAGATGACCAAAGGATATCTCATGAATAGCCTCATCGAAAAGGTATTTGTTGCCTGCCTAAAGCTCTCAGATCATCGAGGATAATATTGACACCTTACGTTTGTTATTCTTGTGCAGATGCAGTCGCCCGACCAGGACTTTCGGTAAGCTGTCTCTTCTACGCGTGCTTTTAAGCATTATTGGACCTTATCTGTTTCGTCAAACTCAGGTTCATGGGCTTGAATGACCTGATGACGGAGATCAAGCAGGATCAGACATGCTTTATTGGGGACGAGGCAGTGGAGACTAAGGTGCTAAACCAAGTCCTTGCTCTCGTGGAAGATAAGATATCAGAAGTTAAGAATCAGGCTGTAAAATGGTGCCTTTTCTCCATCTACTTTTCGGTGAACACTGGCTGACAACCTTGGGTGGCACAATGTAACAGTCTGGGACAGCTAATCAAGATCATCCGACAACCTCAAATGGAGCTCGTGGTAGACAAGCTCATAGATTTCTCAGGTGGACAGGACGAGGAGTTGCGTGATATCTCGGGCCTCGGTATGTCCGATCCTTGTCCAAGGGTCCGTGCACTCCTTCTGCCCTGCTGATCCACACGGCACGTAGCTCTCAAAACAATAACCGCGGAGCTTCCTCCAGACGGAAAGGTAGCAGCGACAGCATGTGCAAAGCTGACGCCCAAACTGCTTGGGCAGATCCAGAACGTGAGACAATATCGCATAGAGATTGCTTGTCGCTGACTTTGCACCACTCGTAGTCCAAGACACCTCCCGAGGCACTCGTCGAGACGCTCTCGATTTTGTCAATTCTTATTTCCCGCTTCCCTTTGCTCCTCTCCAGCAGCACGTTCGCCCCCGAACCTCTCACCGTTCTCGCGCCACTTCTCTCTCATCCACGCCCTGTCGTTCGAAAACGGGCCATCATCACAATATCGCAGTTCGCGCCCATATCACAGCCAAAGTTATTTAACGAGCTCCTCAATACCAACGTATTCCCATTCCTTGAGCCTGGCGCGGATGTGGAGAAGCAAAGGACGACAGTCAACCTGGTGGCAGCGGTGGCGAGGCAATCGCCAGGACAGGTTGCGGGCGTGCTGGAGAAGGTGGTACCGGGAATCTTGAAGGCAGTCTCGAGGGATGATGATGAGTTGAGAGAGGGATCGTTGCAGGCGCTCGAGGCGATTGTGTTGCGGTGCCCATCGGAGGTGACACCCTATCTGGATGCGATTGTTCAAGTTGGAAATCAGTATATCAAGTATGATCCGGTGAGGCTATTTTCCTTTGGTTCTAGATTGAAGCTCACGATATGTACAAGAATTACGCTGGGGATGATGAGGAGGAGATGGATGTTGATGAAGAGGACGAAGACGATGCGGAGCTTGACGATGAGTACGCGCAACAAGCTTTCAGACGATATTCTTCTAATGGCATCACTTCAGGTATTCCGACGATGAGGACACATCTTATAAGATCCGTCGTTCAGCCACAAAACTCCTCGCTGCAGTCATCGGCACCCGTCCCGAGCTCCTTGCCTCCATCTACAAATCTGTTTCCCCCGTGCTCATTTCTCGGTTCGGCGACCGCGAGGAGACGGTCCGTCTTGAGGTTTGGGCTACCTACGTTGTCCTTCTCAATCAGACAGCGGTCTATGGCGGCCTGCCACAGAGCAAAGATGACCTCACACCGCGAGGGAAGCGAAAGCGCGACACGGATGAGGCAACAATGGACGTCGAGGAGACGCCCTATACGCTTTTAAAGTCACAGGTGCCGTCGCTCTCGAAGGCGCTGCTAAACCAGCTCAAAGGGGCGAAAACACCGCCTGCTACACTTCAGGCCGGCTTTAGTCTACTTCACGCCTTGCTGAGCGTCCTCCCCGGCTCGCTTGCTACCCAGGTCCCCCAGATCTTTAGCACATCCAAGACGATCCTTGCGCAGTCTCCTACGACCTCGACGTCCGCGCTGCACCTCACTACCTTGTCATTCCTTGCCTTGTTCTTTGCGACACACGCCCCATCTACATTTGCGAGCTCTCTGCCGACATTGACACCGGTGCTGCTCAAGTCGATCGGTGAACGACACCCAAGAGTTGCGTCAGAGTCGTTCCGCGTGTTTTCAGCACTTCTGAATGCATTAAAGCCTGTCAAAGGCGCCGAATGGGTCGACAAGGTTTACGATGAGGCTGTGACGAGACTGAGCAACCATGACACGGATGCGGAAGTGCGTGCCTGTGCAGAGGACTGTATTGCTGACCTGTGGGTATGTGCGACGGACAGCGTGCGTGCGAAAGGTGGGAAAGAGTGGGAGGCGATCTGCCGGCCCGGCGGGAAGACGGATGGGCCTGTGAGAGTGGTGACCAAGGTGGCGAAGGAGGTGAAGGTTGGAGATACATGGGTGAATGGATGTGTGGATTGGGTTTTGGGCTTATTGAGGAGGAGTGGAAGGCATGGAAAGCCGGAGGCGTTTGTGGCTTTGGATGTATTGCTCAGGGAGTGAGGCATTTCTTCGTCACTCTATTTATTAATGTGCTGACACTGATGTAGTTACACCTCTGGTGTACCGCCAGCCCTTGCGCCGGTCATTATCTCTCAGATCAAGCCGTACATTTCCATCTCGGATGTCCCCCTTCTTTCTCAGGCGCTTGTTATTCTTTCTCTCCTCCTGACGCTGACGCCGCGCACCACCTTCCCCGTAGTCGAGAAAGACCTACTTCCAGATATTTACATCCTCGCACACTCCCCCCTCCTTTCGAGTGTTGCCTTGGAGTCGCTTCTTGAGTTCTTTTCTGCGCTCGTGCAAGCTGATAACCAAATTGCGACGCATGTCGTACCGAATCTCGTCTTCTCGGTGGAAAAGGCACCTCGGAATGAAGCAAGCCCAGTGAATGTCGCCAAGTGCATTGCACAGGTCGTGGAGAGCCAGCTCAATATTGCAGCCGGGACAATCGCAGAATATGCGAAGAACCTAAAGGTATACTCTTGTGTCACCGATTTTCTAGGAGAGATACTAACGAAGGTGAGAAATAGAAACACTCCAAAGCCAAACCTTCACTCGTTCTTCTGAGTTTATTGATCGTTGGCGAACTTGGCCGATTCATGTGAGTGTTATCTTTTCTCCTCGTTTTCCAAAGCATATGACTGACGCAGAAGTATAGCGACATGTCGCCGCAGCCTGAAGTCTTCTCCCATACAATTGATCATTTCGCGTCGGAGCATGAGGATATACGTATGGCTGCTGCCTTTGCTGCAGGTGAATAGTCCGCATCGCCAGCCTTTCTGCATGTTATTAATATATCGACTGTCGCAATTTAGGAAATATTGCTATCGGCAACCTGCATCAGTTCCTTCCCACCATTGTTCACTTGGTAGAGAGCGATCCGAAGAAGCGTTTGTTGTCGTTGCATGCTTTGAAAGAGGTGAAATTAATGATTGTCTCTCCTTCATCACTACTGATGCAGAGGCCTTGGGGACATCTAGGTTGTGACACACTGCTCGCACGGACAACTTGAGAACGTTGCTGATATGCTTTGGGTACCCCTCTTCGAGAACTCTGAAAACTCGGAAGAGGCGACCAGGAACGTCGCTGCCGCTTGCATCGGTAAACTAGCCACGACACATCCATCGAGATATCTCCCACAGCTCCATGTACGTGTTTCGCTCAGAGGCTTGACGTTTAAGCGTACTGACTGGGCAATGCTCTGGTAGGCTCGTATCAAAGAGCCGAATGCTGCGACCAGAGCGACAGTTGTTTCTGCTATTCGATATACGTTTGCAGATACCTCTCAGTCCTACGATGAGCTTCTTGCACCTCTTCTTGTTGACTTCCTCGCTCTTATGCTCGACGACGATCTTGTAAGCTTACCCTCCTTGTCTAGTGTATGGCCCGGTTGTTAATCAAGGTATCTATCTTCCTCTCTCCCTCTCTCTCAGACTGTTCGTCGCCTAGCACTCTCCTCATTCAACTCTGCCGCTCGTACGAAATCGCACCTCGTTCGCGAGCACCTCACCACGCTCCTACCGAGCCTGTACAAGGAGACAGTGGTTAATCCAGACCTTGTTCGAACTGTGCAGATGGGGCCTTGGACACACAAAGTCGATGATGGACTCGAAGCGCGCAAAACTGCTTATGAAACGATGTATACACTGGTTAGTCTTCATCTTTCTTTCGTATGAAATACCATGCCAAAACTCGAGAATTCACTTTGCAGCTCGATACTTGTCTCACCAAGCTAGACCTTCACGAATTCCTGAGTCGTGTCATCCCGGGCCTCTCCGACGACTCGGACGAAATCAAAGTTATCTCCCACATGATGCTCTTCCGGCTCGCTCAGGTAGCACCCTCTGCGGTGTCGCAGCGCCTGGACGAGGCGACGCCCCTGCTTGAGAAGACGATGAAGGGCGCGACGGTGACGAAGGACACAGTCAAACAAGATCTCGAACGTGCGGCGGAGCTGCAGAGGAGTGCGCTGAGGGCCGTGGCAGCGTTGAGCAAGGTTGGCGCGGGAGTGTCGACACGCTTCGATGCGTTTGTGGAGGAACTAAGGAAGAGTGCAACATGGGGACAGGAGTTTAGGGAGTTGCTGACAGGGCATTAGTGTGGACTTATTAGTTTTGGTTTTGATAAACAGTGGTTGGCGCTTTGTTTTTTTCCTTCGTCTTCTTGTTATCATACCCACCGCTCAAAATTTCTCCGAAACATGTATCGAATGTAGATCCGCTCTCTTGCAACGGCAGTAAAACACAGCCATAGTGCAAACTCCTTCCCCGACTCCTACATGTAATAGTCAACAAAGAATTGACAGAATCCCGTTCCTCCATCAGTCCAGTTTGAGTCCAGTCCAGTTTGAGTCCAGTGCAGACAAATGTAAGGAGAAATATCTAATGTCTAGATCGAACCTCGGTACCTGCAATACTCTCCATTCCTCACCTCTAAGTCCCTATATTCCACCAAACAACCCTCGAATCCGTTTCCGAATCTCAGCGCCCGCACGGCGTCTCTCGTTTGCAGCGGTCCCATCACCAAGCACAGACTTATTCTCAATGGCGCGGCGGCTGAGGTACGGCATCACGTCAGCGACAGCCCCGTACGGGATGTACTTGATGATGAAGGGCGTGTGGGACACTGTCTTGTCGACGAGATGGTTCGTCAGTTCGTCGCTCATTCCTTTTCGTCGTCAACGAACAAGAAGCAAGTCAGCATTATACATATCAACTAAAATGACAAAGGTGAAGACGCACCATACAACTGGCCGACCGCCATTCGTTCCGCCACATCCTCTCCTATCACCACCGACTCGTCCTTGACATCCTTTTCGCGCGGGACCTTGAACGCCAACCCCTGATGGACGAGCTCTTCTAGGATCAGCTCAGAGCTATACCAGTTGTGCGTGCCGAAGAGGACGCCGATGGTCGGGACGCGGGATCTCTTGCTTTTTTCATTGTCTTTCGGGGTAGACGACCCGAAAATGTGCGAGAAAAAGCCGGAGGAGGACGAAGTTGAAGGAGCTGGGAGAGAAGAGGACGACCAAAGCGCACTCACGTCCGCCCTGACGGCGTCCACGAGCACTCGCACACACTCATTAAAGCATGCGTCAGTCTCAGGCCTGGATGTCCAGACGGGCGGGGCGGCCTCGGGGGATATCGATAGGGAGCGGGAGTTTTGGGAAGCAGGATCTGAGGCCTGGGCGTGCACTGCGAGCTCATGTGGGTGGTATGCACCTCGCACGAGCTTCACTCCTAGTGCATAGTTGTTCGCCTTCGCGTCCGCGAGTGCATAGGCGAGGTGCAGTGGTGTTCTAGTTATTTGTTTTAATACACGGTTAAACAACTATGAAGAAAAGGACTACCTTCTGAGATACGCCTGGTACGTACCGTAGACGAGTGGTTGGACGTTAGACGTAGGTTCGCCAGGGTCTGGGAGTTTATTGAATTGTCGCGTGAGGGAGAGCGTAAGTGCGTCAATTGCAGGCTGGTACCAACTGGCGATGGTAGATATTGGGTCAGCAACGTGAATACCCTCCGTTACCGACAAGCAGAAAGCAGAATATGACAGACCTGTATTCGGCATCGATGATAACTTTCACGCCGCGCTCCTGTGCACGAGCGCAGATCCTCACGAGGTCCGCGTGCAACTCGCGTAGCGACACGACTTCTTCGGGTGTCAGTGCGTTCGGAACTTTAG
>JABCKG010007890.1:0-13042 GCA_018851835.1 Hypsizygus ulmarius | reverse complement strand
CATCCAAATTTTGGGTACCTCCATCGTCATAGCCTTTAAAACTGACGTTGAGGAGTGACAGATGGCCTAGCTTCATGTCGCGATGGAAGAAGGTTATGGGAATACCAAAGATGCCCATAATCTGAAGACGTTGGAGGGAGGGTTTCCTAAACGCGTTGGCGAATGCATCTGCTATCTCTCGTGACAAGGCCTTCCACTCCAGAGATATAGCATTACCAACGCTGGCGATGTAGAGAGATTGTAGAGACATCATCTTCTGAAGCATTACCGGAAGTTCCGTACTCTCATCAATCCAATCGTCAAGGGACATAAGCCCGAGCTCACGAACATGTCCCGCAAGGGCTGTGTTCGCGTATAGCAATCTACACAGATGGTTCCACTGCGTCAGGCGGGAAACACAGACTGTGGCGAACAAGTGGCCTTGGCTGCGGAAAAGCAGCGAGCGAGATGCGAGAGCACAGAGCGCAAGTGCTTTGGAATCATGGATAAGATTGTCTATGATTTTGTCGAGGAGTTCCTGTGGTAGTTCCGGCGGCATCGATGAGATGAGTTTTATCAATCAAAGGTCAAGTAGTCGAGCGTTTGGGTTTGGTGTGATTGCTTGCAGTGCTGAGTATACGCTGCTGGAATTCGTGGAGTATGTAGTTGGGTGCACACGATCCTGCTTTTCGTTCTATAGTTCAGTCGCCAACTACGGTACTCTCATGACAAAAGGAACAGGAGTTGTGGTTCTTTGCAGCAGTGCACTCACGCCGATGTCCACCCGGAAATTGATACCATCCCGGTGCTGTAACAAACAAATACCGACGTCATATACTGCATATCTTTCAAAAAGTTCACTCGTTCAACGGGAGTATCTAGTATTCGCCTCAGAGAAAATACGAGTTGAGAGGGATGAGTGCTTAAACGAGTAACCGGAACCAATGGTCGTAAAGAAAAACATCTACTGCTTCGTTGCATTAACGGGCAACGTAATGGACAGTCTGGCGGAGCAAGGAGAGGAGCGGTATTCCGTTCACCACTGATGTGGGTTTTACGAAGGGCCAGAAGTAACGAAAATGACGCGGCTGGATGAAAATTACAATCCGATCATAAAACTGCTTGGAAACCGGTACAGGAGAAAGGGAAACGCACCGGATCCTCATACCCCCGTATTTTGTTTTCCAACCCGCACGCCCTTCCATATCCACCATGCCATTCATCCCAACCATTGACATCTAATCTCAGTTCCATATCTCTCGACGTAAACAACAGGAACCTCCCCGGTGTCCTGCTCCGGGTCGAACGCACCAAGGTACGGAAGACGACACGCCGCGCCAGTGGCAATGCACACTATTACAATCAGTCGTTTGGTGCATGGGAGATTGGGATACTCCTAATGCATAAGTCCATCGTTTAAGACGAAGTCGCGATCTGGGAATTCCGATTTTCAGTGTCAGCAAAGCGTGTATATAAAATTAAAGGGCGACCTTACACGCTGTTTCCTATGTTCCCTTCCTCTCGTCTCTTCTATCTTCTCCCCTCTAACGTCTCATCTATGGTCTTTAGCATTGGCTCTGTCTTCGTTGTCCCCAGCAGATTCGAAAGGTTACAGTATTCGGTATTTGGCATTTTTGTGATGCTGCATTGTCTGTGAGAATTTGCTTTTGTCGGTCAGCGCGAAATCGGTAGTCTTAAGTGGTCCTCGTCGTAGGCCCTCTTCCGAAAGCTTAATATACGCGTGATGGGTAGTTGGAAGTGAACGTACCATGTGGCTAGCCTCACGACAGGGATTCGAGTTGACCGTTTAACTTTATCCAGACGACGGTCTAGCAGTAACAATGTTACACATATCTGATAAGTGCGCTGCACAATCTGGGTCGTGGTGGGTGTGAGAACCAATGTGGAGGTGTTGAAATGTGCAGGGAGCGTACTCTTCGTTGTGTATTTTCTTCATTTATTCAGCGATAACGGGGTCCTGCAATGGGCCAAGAAACATGCATTCAGGGACAACGAAGGACATGGAGTTTTCATTGAGACTGATGTGCAATTGGTAGGTGCTAGAGACGAGATTATGATGCGAACTCACCTTCGAATCCGGGACTAGCTGTGGAATATCCTTGCAATCCAGTGATTGTTCTTCTGCTTAGCGCCTCTCTCACACCATCGATCCATGCGGCTGCTTGCAGATGTCAAACGTCGTGAGTTAGAGAACATAGACGCCTATAGAGAATCAAGATAATCATAAATGAAATGAGACCATTCTCATGCATAAAGCTGCTTACCACGGGTGCTTTCTGAGTCCTTCAATGAGATATTACGCATTATGATCACCAGAGATAGATATTCGAGGCCTCTGTGGACAAGGGAGATGAGAGCTTTCATCACGGGACGGAATGGAACGGTCCGATCAGTTACATAACCTCGTTCGGAAGTTGAACAGAACGCCCGGATCTTCCTTTGGCGCTGGTCACCGTGACCACTGCGATGCTCACCAACTGTTGATAATTGAGAGGGATAATATAATTGTATATTACTGTAGCATATGAATACTACTACTCTTTACATACATATAAGCTCTCGTCTTTTGTTCGTATGCTACTACAGAGTGCAAGAAAAGTGAGTAGAGCCTGAGAATGTAAGACAGAATATATTCGAGTACATTCTCCAGCATTCGGGATGCACGGAGTTGTATCTCAACTCAACTTCCAACACCAACAACCCAGGTCCCACTCGTTTCTGCTTTGCATTGTCGATGATGGCACAAATATGCCATTAAAAGATGTCTGTTTATTATATTGTCGTGAGTTCGCAGGCATGTGTCGCGAGTCGCGATATTGCAATGACGTCTGAGACAATACCCTGACGGCCGGTTAGGTTCAATTTGTTTAGTTACGGTGACACGGCAAGTGCTATATAATTGAGCTATTTTTCTGAGTGATCAAGTTCAATTAAAATACAACCTGTGATAGACATTTAACTACCCCCAGAGTCCAGACAATGAAGCGAGTAAGAAATCATCAAGAAAAACTCGGGAGCAGCAGTATAACTATTCGAAAAACGCGGATCAGAGGCAAGAGTGTGTATAAGAGCAAGCTAAACGGGGGTGATGATGAAATCTGCGAACTGAAAACTGCCGTTTTCTCGTGGGGCAAAGCAGGTCAAGTTTATAACGGCCGTACGAAAGTCACCCGGAAACCGAGGGAATTGTGAATTCTGATCAACCAGATTCCTCCGAGTAAATTGCCGCCCATTTATTGTGAACGTCGCATTGTCCGACATCCACATCGGCCTCCCTAGCCTAACAATGAATCTTCCTTCCCTTGAAAAGCTCAGACGTCCGGATGCACTGGGGCTAGAGCTCCACCACTGTTCGGGTTCAGCAGACTGCGACATGAGCTCCGCGCCCCCAGTGCTGATCCCGGCATACGATCCAGAATTCGAAATGCGCACTGCAGTCTGAACTTGATTCGCCATAGCTGACGCCGTGATGACATATGCAAAGTTTGGGTCGAGTGTCGCAAACGTGTGTCGGCTGCTCGTGAGGAAGTTGACCCTGCGCCGACCAAGAAACGCGACAGTCGGATCCATATAGACAAAGTTCCTTGCCGGTCTGTAAGTCATGTTCGGGGATGGCAACCTCGTTGTCCGGCACCGCGTTACGACGTACGCCACATGCGAAGTAAGTGTCGCCTGGAAATTCTGAATGTTTGCGCCACTGAACCCCCAAGACCTGCCGCTCGCAACGACATCGCGCAGAATCGCGATGAGCAGCGCCGACGTCGTGCAGCCCATGTGCAGCAAAGGAAGGCCCGTGGAGTCCCAGTACAAAGGCGTGATTTGGATGAGCACGTTCTTCAGGCCGATGAACTCTATCCTCAACACCTCCATGCGCCGTATGTCACGAGGGTTATTCTGCCAAGTCATATACGCATTTCGATACTGCTGCGCGATCGCTTCGATGCCATGTAAAGCGGTCCTGCCCTGTGTGAGCTGCAACTGGACGTTGTTGAGGTTGATCTCGTTCTGGATGAGTCCAATGATTTGATCGTGGTAATCTAGGAGGGGATTGGTGACTGGGGTGGCGCTGATTGGGGAAATGCGGCCCCAGAGGAAGTTGAATGCGGCCCCAAGGATAGGTCCGATGAACGGGATGTAGCCGAGAGCAACCTCTAAGGTCGTGCCTACGATCTCAAGCACAAGGGCTTCAGCTTGAGTAACTCGCACCCTGGTGGTGGTGAGAGTAATCTTTGAGTCTGACAGTGATGCTAGATAGGCAGCAAGAGCTGCCTCGGAGGCAGGCGCATCGGAACTTGTGACGTCGGTAGCTGATTCAGAGCGAGTGACCGACAACATCAAGGAATCAGGTTGCAAAGACTCGGGAGTAATGGCTTCGCCGACAGACAAAGTCCGCGAATCATCTGGCAGAACTGTGGAGTCAATGGAGGCTTCTGAGGCTTGAAGCATGTCAGGATTGACTTCTGAAGGAATTGGCAGAGGTATGTTAGCATGAGAGACAAAAGGGATGCAGGTAGAAATGTATTGGTACCAGGAGGAGGAAGTTCGAGCACATCAGCGTCATCGCCTTCCTGAACCACCTTTTCCCAAGACAAGAGGATGTGTGCGACCTCTTCATCGGTGACAACAGCTCGTTCAGCCATGGTCGAGCAATCAGGATATGGGATGTGAGGGTAGTGAAGTGCCTGTAGCAATCGAAGTCGGGTTTAAATATGGCTGAAGCAGTCATGGAAGGAGATAACGCGTGCTGGGGTAAAGTCGAAGGATAGCTTCCTCTTCCCCGATCCCCGGCGTTGAGAGGAAAGCATGCCACCAAAACCCACTAAGTATCGGTCCACGTGCACAATAAATGCTGATGGTTGACCCCAGTTGGAGTTTCCCTAGTCAGACAGAGTTCTCATAAGTTAATGAAGTTAATTAATTGAGGCGGTATTTAGGGGGTTGGAGTCTTCCGCCAACTTTGTGGGTTCGAATGTCCATCATCCTTTCATTTCGTAGAATGGTGTACACTCTGACTACCCTGGAGGCAGGACGGAAGTGTTGGTCAGTAGCCTATTGGTTTGTGTAGTCACAATTAGGCTCGGAGCACCCAAGCGCAGTACTGTAGAAAAGATGTGCGTTATCAAAAACAAGGGAAATATCCGGTTAGTTTGCATTGCGTCCTTCCCAATCCTTCTATTTGATACTGACACTCATGCTGTTTACCGGTTGTTCAGAGAACCAAAAGGTCAGAATAAACTTATTGTAACGATGAAACTACGAAACGGCCAAATAAAACCATACCTCGTTCTGAACCCATTCCATAAAATGGCCGTGCTACTTTGTTGAGACTCGATCCTGTGCAGGTAGTGCGCCAGACAAGATACAGTCATCCACGACAGTCGCGAGGTCCAGAGGCAAGACCGTCCAAAGTACCCCTTAGTTCTTTGGACAGGTCGGAATTCTGGAATGGAATAGTTGTAAGCAAAGAAGGTATGCAATCTTTATTTGCCAAATGATCACTGTCAATTTACTAAGTTTATGACTTCGGATAAGACTATCGGAACGAACCTTCGAAGACTCTCCCCCAAATTTTCCGCCCCGCCCACGACAGACTGAGGTAGGTCATGTTATAGAGCTTTTTCAATAGCAAGCAGCTCTTTTCTTTGAGGATTCCATCAACAGGATAATTGGAAAGACAGAGAGGGGAGCTGAGTGGCTATGTAAAATTTGAATTTGACAGAAACAGCTGAAAGTATAAACCTCGTACCAATATCAACGTTTCAGAAAGCGAGATATGTCACATTTAGGGGGACAAGGAAAGCTAGAACAAGGATTTACGTAGCCTCCTGAAAAGCAGACTTCGATATGATGTCCTGTTGATGATGAGTCAATAGTACATAGAGATGTGTATGCTTTGTAACGTGCTTCACATACCCAACTGACCTGTCAACGAATGGAGATTCGAGCTTGGTCAAAGACAAATTTGATTAGTCGCAGGGGAAGGTAAGAGGCACATCATTGCGACATGTTGAGTGCATTGATGGATGTCAGGCAGGCGCGTATGCGAATGGGAAGTTGAATGACAAACATCACACTACTTAGGTCGGCCACCGTATTGACGGTGGAGAAAGAACAGGGGATGCAGACATTGGGCAAAATGAGACTCGAGACGAGGAGTCGGGTAAGTACAGAATGATGGGAAATGGAGAATGGATTGCCGGCCAACAGAGTCTCCTATCCAGCTGCCGTTACGAGGTTGCGAAAAAATAAAGAGGCCACGATGTTTTATCAGAACGAGCACCACGACATTATCCCTGATCCAGCTCAGATCTATCATGTAATCACGCAAACTCACCCACCACCAACCTTATTTTTTCCAACTGCTGGGCACACTGCAGGAGTTGGAGTTTCAATTTTAAATTCATGATGGGTTCAAGGAAGATGCCGTGAGATCTAAATATACATTGTGCTCGGTTTTCTGAGAGACAAGTGCGTGAACAAATTTCTCCCTACCCTGAAACTGCGGCTGGATTGTAGCCTGCGGCCAACAAGGAATTCGTTGCTGCTATCTTGACACTGTAACTCTTGGGGCCGCATAAGTTAAAAGTCAATGAAATGATCGGCCAACCCTAACCTCTCTTTACCCCCAATTTTCCTCTTACCTCTTCTGCTTGCCACCGTATTGATTCCACTCCACCTCGTGGGGCTCTTCATGGCCTCCTTCCTGTCCGTGACACTGTACATCTCTCCAACACTGTTCATCATACTCATGGCTAATGACATGTGTGCATCCACAGGCAGTACTGGATGATCAGTCGAGGCTTATATCTGCGTCGACATCGAAGTGCTGTATGTCTTCTGGATAAGTGTTTCCCTTGTGTTGATAGGGCACTGATGGGGATCCTGTGGGCTCTACATGAAGTGTGATGTCCAGGGCCCAGGGACACGTGTGGTGTTTGACCATGTGCGGTTTAATGAGCGCTTGGGAGGGATGATACGGTCCAAGAAAGGGTGCGTTTCTCATCTTTGAACCACTTCAAAACCAGTTTAATGAGTAGCTTGAATGCATATAGAAAATAATCAGCGTAACCTCGCCGCTCGCATTCAACCTACACGTGACATTCAAGTACGTCTACGTCTCCTCCATCTTCCGCTCTGCATCCATGGCCACATCCCCCAGCCCCCCAATACCCATGCCCATGCAAATGCAAGACGCTCGTCGCCTGGCCTGCACATAACACCTATCAGCCTACGCGGCGCTCATGTTCGGCATCCTTTTTCCCGTTCTTGTGGCAGCATTGGCCCAAAAGGAAGAAGAATCCATGGACATGCCAGCCCCGAGGCTCGGTGTGCGCCTCGTGCATAGATACGGTGCTCTGAGGAATCACGACAACGGTGTTGCAGTGAGGCAGGGGTGAGTAAAGGTGAAGGACTTGATGCAGAGGTGGAAACGTATGTCGTGGTACCTGACCCTGTACTTTTCCTTCAATCTTCCCATTTCGACTTATTCTGCATCTGACGTTTCCCTCACAGGATGACCTATCGACAGCAGTGGCTCCCATCACCGCACAGCCTCCAGATCGCCCTACACATATCTCTGCATCGTCTTTTCCTGTTCCCATTTTGGCACTTCGATTTTGGCTGTTCCACATACACTTTGTGCACACTAGAGGCATATTTAATTTTATTGTCTCCTGCTTCTGCTTGTGTTTCTTTTTGATCATCCTGCAGTATATTATGCGGTAAACCATTGATGCGACCAGAAATATCCGTCTTCGTCTCTTCTTGTCGATGCATGATGATGGATTAGGTCATATGCACTTCGAGCGCCGGGGCCTGAGGGGCCTGTTCATCTGCGCCATCTTGCATTTAGGAATCGAGAAAATTCCACCATAAGGCTATGTAGTGCGTCCTCTCCAGGGTTCAAATCAGCAACTACAGTAATGAGCGCCCATTCTGACACGTGTAAACCTTAAGGTCAAAGTGTCTCGTCTAGTCCCTTTGATTCCTGACTTTTGACGGACAATTATCCCTCATATCTCCAGCTGCCACCTAAACCTAACAAAATCAACATATTCCGCCAATGGCTTTTTCTTATTCTCGCGATGTCCAGATCTATGGTGGCACATTCAACGATGTTCAAGGCGACATGAACGTGTACAGATCTGAAGGCGACATTGTTCTTCACCAGGCGGAATCAGGTTTGACAGGTTAACACATTATGAATCAAAGCTTATCATCATCAATAGGCCTCCAGATGCTGATGCGAGCCATATTTACGGGTGCAGCGTACGATTCTCAGGAACGTGATCCGCCTCCGCGATGTCATCCTGGGACCCGCAGACAAGTGTTAGATGAGATTAACAGTTGGGTTCTGGCTGCTGCATCGACAGGGACTGGAGGTATTCTTTGGCTGCACGGACCAGCTGGGGCGAGGAAATCTGCTATCGCGCAGACCGTTGCTGAATCCTGTGCTGAAAAAGGGCAGCTGGCTGCCAGTTTCTTCTTCTCTCGGGGAACACCACAACGTGATTCCATGGCTTACCTTTTCCCGATGATTGCCTTTCAACTCGCTATGTCGATGCCCGAGCGCCGGAGGAAGATCAACAAAATTATGTCTGACAATCCGTTGATCTTACATACAGCTCCATCCCTCCAAGTCAACAAACTCATAGTCGAGCCGCTCCTCGCTGAGAAACGAATGAACAATTCTCCCTTTCTCATTATACTCGACGGCCTGGATGAATGTCATGGGAATGGAGATCAATCGAAGATCCTGTCTTATATCTTTGATGCCGTCCAGTTACACCATCTCCCCCTTTCGTTCCTCATCGCCAGCCAACCAGAGCCGCACATCTCCAGTGCATTCGACAACAAGGGCATGAGTCATCTCTTCACCAAGGTGTCATTCTATGGGAAGTGTGCAGACTTGGACGATATTTACACTTATCTCCGCTCTGGATTTGATGAAATTCACAACTCGGAGAAATACGCATACATCATGAATTCTATCCAGAAACCTTGGCCAGGTGATACAATTATTCGTTCACTGGTAAATCAATCTGGGACCTATTTCATCTACGCATCCACGGTCCTCAAATATATCGACGAAGAATACTTTTCCCCTGTAGATCATCTTGCCGAAGTTCTGAAATCATCGACATCGGCACCGTTTATGGAGCTAGATAAACTCTACCATCAGATCCTTTCGACATGTCCAGACATCAAGCTTCTCAAATGGATTCTAGGATTCAGCTATGGTTTCTCCCACTGCGCAATGTGGCGAGAGCCCATCATGCTGTTTGAGCAAGGGTTTGAAGTCCACCTAGGGTCCGTGGTTGAGGCTGTCTGTCAGCTTTGCCCAGGAGCGGCTCTTCTTGCTCTTCGTGGACTCCATTCATTGCTGGATGTTAGAACATATAGCAGTGAGTGTGTTGTTATCCAACTGAGAGGTATTCGTGCCCATCATGAATCGCTTCCGGACTTTCTCTTTGATGAAGAAAGAGCGGGTGTTTTTTTCATCGACCTTGAAGAGTACCGTGCAGATTTTCTTTGCAAATGCATACACATTTTCACCAACTGGGGGAGGATGCAGAAAATTTTATCGTATGTAGACTGTATTTCCTTGTTCATATACTGGTTTCACTGATTACGTGCTAACCTCATTTTATAATCACAGGTGCAGCGTCAGATATGAGATTATCCGCTCACTGCCATTTTTTCTTGATGCAGTTCAGCACAAGGAGCCAATTCTAGACACCCTACGAGTTATCAGTTTCTCCTCTTGGACACCGTTTATTCAAGAATCAAGTCAATGGGGAGCCCTAGAACAGTATACCATTATAAAATATTTTCACCGGATCGAGTTTGAACTACAAGTAAGTGCATGGGTGACAGTAGTGATATTTAGTGACATCACTTACCACAATAAACAAGGCTCACCAATTTCCAAGACATTTAGTGGAACAACATTCGGCACTTTGCTCCCTTGCTTACCAGATTTATCTTACACCGACATCCCCTTCAGATGTCCTGTTCATACAAGGCATCCCGACGATTCTTTTGAGTGAGTATTGGTTTCCAGACCATTCGTATCCAGAAGGCCGCTTCCGTGACGGTCACCGGTATATGAAGATTTCTTCGTGCACGAGGCTTTTGGGTTTGGAAGATTCTTTTCAGATCCATTGGAACAAATTCTTCGAACTTATCGAACAACTTACTTTCCATGACACAATCCATGGTTTTATGCGCTTCATGGGCTGCCCAGAATGTTCTGGTTCTCTCTTTGCTCTCCTGTCTCGTCGTCATACATCCGTGGCTGTTTGCTGTCTGAAACAGTTGTCGCAAATGGCGGGCATGCCACATGAAAAGTCAGGCAACCCAACTCCAATTTCAAGCCTCTGATGCAAACTGAATGTTTCTTCTTATGTGCGGTGCCAGGAACATGGAAAACAACATGTTCAAATATTCCCTTGAACTTTGGCAATACCATCTTTCATTTTCATTGCCCGGAGAAGATGAACTTCTGTCATTGGTTCGCCGTCCCGAGTTGAAGCTGTTCATCCCAGTAAAAGACGACATGATTGATGATCCCCGCATACACATCTCGTCTTCTTCCCTGATACGATTGGTATCTCTCAAGGATGCCAAAAGTAAAGCAAAGATAGTGGTGGAGTGGCTGAAGGTAAGTCCACTTGTCTGAGGTTGTGGGCTGATTGATCATAATCATCATCTCTCCTTTTCTCAAGAAAATGAGTGACCCGCCCTATGATATTCTATCGCACTGGGAGGCATTTTACTCTGACTGCCTCATGGGACTGCCATAATCCTAAAACAATTGTTATCTGTCCAAGTCGAAAATCGTTGCTAAAGTGGAGAGTACGGGCAATGGGAAAGTGTATGTCGATATTCTTATGTAGTGTCTGCATTGAGGGTCTTCGAAATTTCCCATACACTTTTTCGATACACTCTTCACTGCTATCTGCATGCACCGGGATACCTCACGCTCGCTTCTTGCCAATCTCGCCCTCGCTATCTGATAAATTCGCATACGTCGACGGTCGACGTGTATAACACTCGGATCCGCACCCGTTCATAAATTTACCCAATACATGGCGCAAATACCATCATCAAGCATCCTTCCTACCACCCACGTTGACTAGTTCGCCTTGTTCTCGACTTGGGGGCCATCGCGCTCCGTATCAGGATACAACTACATACATTATCATCGGTGTCAGCATCCTCCAGTACGACAAACAAAATGCAAAGAAGCACCGGCCTTTCCAGGCTTGACCAAACCGAGCGGGTCAATGGCTCTTTTAATCGTCTTCATGAGCTCCACCGTCCCAATACCCAGCTCCTCCACCAAACACTCTTTCTTCCCAGTCCCGCCCCCATGTTCGCCCGTGCCTAACGAACAACATCCAGTCAACCCCAACCACTCTTTAACATAAAAAGGCGAGGGAGAAATAAATGACATGCAAGTCCCATCGAGCCTTATCGCTTGCTCGATCACCCTACGCACTGGCTCCCGCGCAATCGCCGCGCCTCATCCGTCTTGAACAAAATCAGTGCACGGAAGTTGCCGTCCCCCACATGCCCCATGATCGTGCTCATCAACCCGATCTGCGCTAGGTCCTCCTTCGCTTGGTATATCAGGTCAGGAAGGTTGGATACGGGTACGCTGAGCAATTATAATAAAAATGAATGATTAGTTAGAAGTTCATCGCTCAGTGGAAAACAAATGAATTCGCAGCGCCACAAGGAACGCCAGGTAAGGAACGAAAAGAAAACGATGAAGAAGAATCTAAAGTGACCCACCAAACATCTGTGCTCCAGCCTCTTCCCCCCTCAACCAAAGCCACCCCCGAATAATACGCATCCTTCCGATCCGCCCACAAATCGCTCGCTACCTCCTAACTCTCTGCAAGTTCAAACCCCGCCCCACCGTCCCTCTCAACATCCTTCCTTTTCACGATGGCCATGGTCTCTGCGAGGGAGGCGGGCATGGGACCTTGGGACTTGAAGAGCAAGCTATCGCGCTCAGGGTATTTGTGTTTCGATTTGCGTTTCGACTGCCCGTACATGTTGGTTGCATGCATGAAGTTCGCGTCAAGGAGCTCCACACATTCTACATGACGACCGAGGTGAGAAAAAGGCGGAAAGGCAGGGAAGCGGGACATGCACGTACGAATCCCAATACCCCTGATTTATCAATTCGATCACGACCTCGGTGGCCTTGCGGACAGCGGGAAAGTTGACGACGGCAACGGTTGTGTCGAGGACGAGTGCCAGGCGGATCATCACTGGAATGGGTGCATAGGTAAACAAGGTAGCATGACAGGAGCAAGAAAAGGCACAGACTAACCTTCCGTAATGATCCCCAAAGTCCCCTCAGCACCGATAAACAGCTTCATCATATCTAACCCCGCGCAAGACTTATGGGATCTACGGCGTTTCTTGACCACTTAGCCGGACGGGAGGACGATGGCCTGCGTACCAACTAACCAACAAAAACATTAATAGATATCGATCTGCGGGAGAGAGGGGAACATACGGCATTCAAAAGTCATTCCACTTTTGCGGTGCCATAACGGACTGCGTTGACTGGGTATTATGCATATGAGTGATCGGGGAATGGAAGGTAGGAGATGCATGCGTACTGCCTGAACAACCTCTGCTGAGCATGCCCCCGATTGTCGGGTCGATCTGTACACGTGCCTTTGAATTAACGGGTTGGAAGAGGGAGGGCTAGAACGCGTACAGGGGAGAAGAGAAGTATACTTGGATACAGAGGACTGAATAAGTATACATATGAATTGAAAGGAGAGTAGAGTAGACGAACCTTTTGCCTTCAGCGGATCGTTGATGTCCATCCACCGAGCTCCAGGTTGACACACAAGATCCGAATCCGCTTCTGTAACAAGGGCGCGTTGATCAGAATTGGGACCCCAGGCATATATGCGCGAGTGCAGAAGAGAGCACGTACCGTGAAGTTCATAATGCAATCCACGTTGCAAAGGTCCACGCATAATTCTCCTGCATCAGGCTGAACGATTCCTGT
>JABCKG010007889.1:0-13073 GCA_018851835.1 Hypsizygus ulmarius | reverse complement strand
GTCCAGTGGGCATGTCGCGATGCTCGCAACAAGTCCGCCCCCTGCTCCCGCTACTTACATTATCATTGTGAGGGTGATGGATGCGTTATAGACCGCGGGTAAACGCACCGATCATGCTGTTTACGGACCATTTAGGGTGGCGGATACCACCCATCTACAATGTGCCCCCGCCAACGCGCGGCGTAAAGGCGTCGCAAGTCCAATCCAAGAATCGGTGAGAGTATAGTCAGACGATCCTCATCGAACGAGACTGCAAAATTCACAAGCCGGTTTCCGCCGGCCGATCCGGACGCCGGGGAGGCTTATCACACGGACGCGATCAAGACGTGATCATTCTGTCACAACTCATTGCACACGACTCCATTCCCACCTGATAATTCCGACATTCCCCTACACCACCATTCAGGACAAAAGTCACTCAAAGATTTGGTCCCTGATAGCTGAAATATGTTCTGCCAATACCCCTGAGTATCGCCCGGATATCTGTCAAATACTAGATCATAAATCCCATGACATTTCCTGAGGTCACCCTGAGGGATATTTGGCCCATGCAGGCAATACTGTCATTACTTTGCATAAACAGACAGATAATTATTGATAGAGTGGTTTGCAGCCCAATAAGTTGTGACCAAGTATCAAGAAGATACTGGAAAGTTATTCCAGTCAAAATCAAGATATAAGTATTTCAGATAAATAGCTGCCAGATATAGATAACACATTGAAATCCTGCTTCAGAATGAGTGGCAGGCACATACTGAAAAGACATTTGAAAGAGCCACCTCTGTACCTTTTGAATACCTTTCAGATGATTTCTCAAATGTCTTTCGAGAAACTTGGCAAAGAAAAGTGAAAACTTATCTTGATCCTTGTTTAGCAAAACATGCCACAGAAAATGCCAAACACACCAAGAAATTGTTCTTCATTGTCTTTCAGATCTTCTGTGTTGTGTCTTTTAGATAAATATCTACAAGTTATCAGAAAATTACTGTAAACCAGCCTCTCTGGGCTTTTTGGTAATCTTCTGATTTTTTGAGATTTCCAAAATGGTAACTTTTCAATTTCTTCCCCTGTATTATCTTAAAAGTATTGAGAACAACTTGTCACACTTTTTTTCAGATATTTCATATCCAATTATGGAGATATTTTGAACCTGATTGTTGTCTTCAGGTAGTGGTTACCTGCAGAATTGCGACAAAGGATCAGATAACTTGCAAAATTGCATTTCGCGATTGCACTCTGAGTTGCACATTGCATTTGCATATGCAATTGAAATTGTGATCGCCCTTTGCAATTACTCGCTCATTGTGATTGCCTTTTGCAGTCACACACAGTGCAATATATCTATGAGTAGTTGAGGTTGCCCTTTGTGATGGCGCTTCATGGTCGCGCTCGTGAATCATGTTGCCACAAAGTTGCCATCGTGTTCATGTGATCTTAGTGATTACCAATTACTTTGTGATTGCCCAGTCTAGTCCTCTTTGCAATTTAGTCGAGGTCGCCTTCACAGTCATAGTCACCAATTGTTTTGCAGTCGCTGTCATGTTCATGTGATCTTGATGATCACTAATTACTTTGTCATTACCCTTTTCAGTCACTCTTTGCAATTGCCTTACTTCTTGTGTCTTAGCTGCTGTATCTGATATCCTGCAATGGCAGAAACTACTGACTTTGACATGCTCTCTATCTTCTGCAAAGACAAATGGATTGGTATGAATAAAAAATATCCATTGAACAACACACCCCTTCATGTCTATCTCATGAAGAAACTGGAGTTATATATACTAGACTACAAGCTCTATTACTTTCCTCTCGCACAATTGCTGGTCACTGCATTCCTTTTTTGGACATTCTCTGAGCAATCTGAAGAGTTTATCATCATGAAGCCAACAAATTGGTTCATTAATGACTTACCAAATATGACAACAGACAACCTATTATCTCAGCCAGTCTCCAATACTGCCTTCCTTAATAGTCTTGAACACACTTTTGGACATGCATAATTTGATAGTGCTAAATCCATTGTTGATTCCCACTTTGAGAGTCTGAGTGAATGCTTACCTCTCTGGGCTATCATATTCTAGAAAAGAATTGCAGAAACAATGCAGCAGCAGGCGGTCTGAAAGAGGAGCATAAGTGTCAGCCCAGTTCAGATTTAGATGATGATAACAGTAATAGTGATGTCAGCATTGGCAAAAAATGTGCAGCAAAGTGGCCAAAAGCAGGAGAAGAGAAGAGTCAGTCAGGAAAGGTGGCATGAGAGAATGAGAAAAAGCTTACCAAGGGTGAGTTCAAGGTTAACTTAGGTCACCTTGCACATTTCAAGGAAAAGATCATGGTCGATGATCCTGATGCAGAGTTTGATAAGAAAGACATTTAACGAGTCATTCACTCAAAATATAGGACCAGTATAGTGATAAAGGAACTCTACAATGTTACTCGCTGGTGCAACCATATGAAGAATGTACACTGAAGTACAGAAAGAAGAAAAAAGCAGCTGGGATGCAGTCATTTGATAAGTTAGATTGGGTGAAGAATAGTGGAAAGTCTGTGAAGGAGAAGCCTGAGGTTAAAGCTGTTTCTGATGTTTCCTGTTCTGGAATCACTGAGTTGGACAATAGACATATCCTGATCTATCTTCAACATAGCACCTGCACTAGAGATGGTGCTCATTTAGCCAATGTCATTGTGAAGGAGCTTTTTGAGAAGGTTTTCAGCAAACTAGGAATGAAGAGAAAGAAGCAAGTAATAGACATTCAGCAGCATGAGTATCAGTGGCATAATGATCACAAGAAGTTCTATGTCTTCTCAACAAAGTGCAAACACTTAGTGGCTGCACCAGTGCCTAACAAATCTGTACTTCTATGCCCAACATGCAAGTCTCTGCTATCAAATCAACACTTCAAAGCCATTCTCTGTAAATCTATTCCAGAGGAAAAAAGCTTCATTTTCAACAATATCTGCTACTGTAGCAAAAACAATTAAATTAAAAGAAATTATCAAGGCACCAGTAAGTCATCCCTTTCTGAGTCTGGAAGATTATTTAATGCTGACTTCAATACCATTTCTAGAATGCCAAATCAACTTCCTGTCTTTGTTATGCGAAGGAAGCTTTATAGGGTGACTATGATAATAAAGTCTTTGGTGGCCTCATTAACACCATGGTAGCCAAGCTGGATAGAGATGAGCAAAGTGTAGAGATGCAGAATTTCAAGTATGCACCTGCTTGAGATGGACTTTGCCATGTTATACAGTTATGGCCAAATATAACACAATGCATGACTTCAGCTATTGTCACACATTTAGTGCAAGAATGACAGAGATAAATATAAAACTTTTCATGATCAGAGAGAGTATACTGTGCATAAATTGCCAACATATATTTAGAAATAAGTAAAAATTTCAGTTTGTGAGAGTAATAGGGGAATTAGTTTTAGTTTCCATTTTTGGACATGTTATTTTTGATAAAGATAGAGAGAAGATTTTGAATAACAAAAGCAATTAACATGGTATAAGCAATTCAGTACTTGGTCTTTCTATCCTTGGCAAGCTTTAACATGCCTAGATGATATGGCACACTCTCATACAAATAAGCTTAGTACTCACTCCTCTCTCAGCTTTGCCCACTCCTTCTGCAATGTGGCAAAAAATTGTGTTTTACTCGATGGGCATGGACTATGATGAGTCATGCAGGCTGCAAGCTGTGCCCAGACATTCTCCATGATATTCATATCAGGGCTACAGGCTGGCCAGTCCAAGGTTTCGAAGCCATGGTCATGGAGCCAGTTAGTGGCAAGATGGGATTTGTGTTTCAGATCATTATCTTGTTGAAAGAGGACATCAGAGGGGGTAAGATTCTGATCCTGTAGAGTGTCCATAAGTCCATTTTCAAGAATAGAAGCATACTGAACAGCATTCATCTTTCTCTTCACAAGACATAGCCATCCATATCCTCAAGACATCACACATCTCCACACTATTACACTACCACCTCCATGGCTCACTTCCTGCTTAATGTTGCACTTATTGTACTCCTTCTCTGGCTCTCTCCTACGCCACTGGATACCATCTGACCCAAAAAGGTTGAACTTCTTCTCGTCTGAGTAGACAACTATTTTCCACTTTGATAGCCTCCAATTCTCATATGCAACAGCCCATGCCATTCACTTTTTCCAGTGTATAGGTTTGAGGTAGAGCTTTCTTCACATTTGCTGACCCTTCAGGCCATTTTGTGCAAGTATGTGGCACATAGTGCAGGCACTGACATTGGAAAAAAAGTCACATTGAACATCAGCAGCAGTGGTGGCCTGGCATTAGTGAATGACTTAGGCTGCAAAATAGCAGTCAGCTTCAGAGAGAAGAGGTGGACAGCCATGGTAGTATATGGGAGTATAGTAGTCGAGATCCTCATAGTGTTTCTGGTAGTTCTGCAGGGTGCTCGAGGGTGCAATGCCAAGAACTTCTCTAATTTGGCGATATAATTGACCTTCATTCTGCATTTGAATAATCTGGGCCTTCTTAGTAGGGGTCACTATGACCATTGTGTGAAATATTATGTAGTAGCATGCTGAGGACAATGGATACATTGTTGAAGAATGAAAGGTGAAAATTTGTCATTCTGATCCATGTATCATGTATTTGTTGCACATTCAAAAAAGGGAAATGAAAACTGATTTTCTCACCACTGTGGCAATCAAAAAAATTTTCTATTTCTGAATATACTTAGGTAAACTAGACACTGTACACTCTTTATCATTCACCAAAAATATGTTGTTTCGATAGTTCAATGTTGTGTTCAATATGTCCCAAGATCAAAAGTCACATGTTGCATTACATTTGGCTGTAACTATAGCATTCAAAGTCTGTGAGCATACCAGGCTTTGAGAAAGTATTTGCCAATATGAAGTAAGTGTAGCTGCAAGTAAGCAATCAGAACAGTCAGAGAATTTGTTGCATTACTCTGACAGTTTTCCCTAGATCGGAGGAAGCAAAGCAGCCTCGGTTCTCAATAGATATTTGTGAACAGATCTTTGAGCTTGCTGCTAAACATCTCGAGGCATTGAACTATACTAGATCAATTTTATTAAGTTGTGATGATAAGAAACTCTGCAGTTCTCTCTGCTTGTATAGGGGTGGAGAGAAATATACTTATTTTCTTGTGGGCAGAGTTGAAGATCTATATAAAGTCGCAGATCCAGATAAAGTGCAAGAGGTAATACTGCAAGCATAGGCTGAAACGAGTTACAGCTTTATGCCAAGTATACATTGAACTACCTTCTATACACTGAGCCTAAATGAAAACAAGAATATATTTATAATTTTCTCTCCAATATAATATAGTAAATGTCATAGCTGATATCATAAAGACGCAAAGATATTTGTCGCAAGTTGGATCCTGAGGATATTGAGATGTTGTATAAAGCTTAACCTGCATCACATGCCCTCAATGAGTTGAGAATATTGTGATAAAACTTGAATGAAGACTCAAAATACATGAAAATAGGTCATATTCACAGTAGATTGACACTTTTGGTTACAGTTTAAAAAGTTATTCCTCCATATTATAAGCTCAGGTTGTCCAATGCCTTCAGATTTTTTTGTATTTCTACTATAAATGTATCTCTGAACATGCTCTAGTTGTCCAATTATACTTCTGCTATGTAGATTTTTTATAATACATGAAATACATTCAAAATGAAGTAGTTTTGTGCAGAGTGACATCTAATTCATGAATATCTTTACAGAAACATACTAGAGTTTTATAGTTTAACTTCCCAGCATACCCAGTGATATTACTAGCTATATTCTGATGCTTATTATTTGGCTGAATCACTGCAATTGATGAGGAGGAACTCCTGTCCTCACATGTCTTGGCAATGAAGAGGCATGAGAACACACTTGGCATGATCCAAAATTTGCATATTGTTCAAACCTTGTCCTATTCACCACTTTTGACATTGACCAAACCATGCTGTGAGCTTCTCTTACCCCTAAAACATACAAAGTAAGTATTTTTGTTGATTATAACTCTTTTTAAATGTTTTTGACTAACATTAACAGTCTCTTTTTATTTGATAGGCCATTTTTCAAACTCTCACATTATACAGCCAACATCAATGATGCCAAGCCCTTCTTCTCTACAAAAGGAATGTGAGATGGCTATCTATGAAGAGAATGTCCATTAGGGAGGAGAGACAGCTGTCGAGGGGCACTGAGAGATCCAAGTAGCAGATGATCTGCAGGGTGCATGGCTGCAAGAACCTGATGACTTGACCAATCATTTGCTACTCCCCAACTATGGCATGAGAGGACTGTGCACTGCACTCAGCACAGCATCCTGCACACTACTAATGCTGCCATGCCTGCCACTATACCAGCTGCCATGCCTGCTGCTACAGCTCTAGCCCCAGCCTGAGAGCTGCTATGCTAATGACCAGCCCTAGCCCCAATGCTAGCTCTGCTGATCAGGAGTGCACTTAGAATGCCCCTCTCTCTTCTCAGAAGATGTTTACCATATCATTCGACTAGTGCAGCTATGAAACATACCCCTGCTATCTACCTGCATATGATAGGCTGCAGCCTCCCACCTCTGAAACCCATGACATCATTAGGTGAGCATTCTCAGATGAGGCTGCCCTTGCAGTAGGCCAGCATGGTCCTTCTCTGGCAGCCTCTGCATGCACCTTGCATCATTTTCAGTTTCTGCCATCATGCCACTGCATTTTCTATGTCTGCAGCTACCTGCAATAGCAGTGATGCTAGAGAGAGAGCATGGCCAGGATAGTGACAATAACAAAGCTGGGCATTCATGGAGGAAGTCGAAAGCCATCACCAGTATGCCGTCTATTTTTGAACAGTGCACTGGCGGTCCACTATATTTTTTTTTTTAAATTCTCTATGCTGACTATCAATGGTATATATTGTATTTAAGTGCCGCATATCACAAATGACCTGCTGGCTTAGTAGCTTAGATTGTAGATAAAACTCTAATTTGAATATGCAGAGGTAGAAAGTTCAAGTCTTCTTATGTGTAATTTATTTTTAGGTGCTTGAACTTGGGCCCATATAGTGCTACCAGGTCCAGTTGCAGAGATCAAAAATCTGACCAACACCAGACTGGACCCAACCATGGGCAACCAGACTTTTAGTTGTAGTTGCTCCATTTTTTTTTGGTTGCAGTTGCTGGTTGCATCATTTTGAACACACAGAAAGACCGTGAAAGACCAGTCATGACTGGTTGCAAATTCAAAGTACTTTACTTACTATCAAGGTAGATTTTCATGAGCTCGAACAAGTTAAACTTCAAAATATAAAGTGTTACTTGAGAGAATTGAACTTTCAACCTTACAACTTATGTGATTGAGCTTTATTGACACACTTTACCACTCAACCAAGGTGCCATTATTATTTGCACAGCACAATAGAACATGTCATGCTCTCAATATTAGATAATAACAAAACATGCATTCAAATTTGGTTGATGCTGAATGTGTTTCCATGCCTCATCAATGGCCAAAACGATGCTTTTGGAGCATTTTCTGCACATTTAACATCATTTAACATTGTTTTATAGGTATTAAATAGTGTATATAGTAATAGACATTGCTTTCGGGCAGTTATAGCAGTCCAGAACTGGTTGGTGACCAGTTACAGCAAAAACCAGTATCAACCAGTTCAGCAACTGGAAAAAGACTATGATTGCTGGTTGCCCACAGTCTCAGTCCAGTTTTTTAGGTTTTGGAAATTTCCGCAACCAGTTGCAGTTGCTGGTTGCCTCATTTGGAGCTTACAAACTGGACCAGACCATATCTGAAAATACTAGGCCCACAGAATTTCCTGGGGTCTGCCTTATAATTCTGACTACAAATTTTATCACACACTGTGGGCATTGGCCAAAATGGTCAATACTTAATTTTGTAGTTTATTACAATGATATATATATCCATCATTCAAATATTGTCGACCATGAAAATATGATTTTATTCAAAATACTGTTACTGAAAACATTTACATGAGCTCGCTGCCAGAATATTTATTGCAATCAACACAGCAAACTTGTCACGATCATTGAGACTATATTTTTACATTTGGCATAATAATGAGAGGCAGAAAAAGTTGATGATATTGTGATAAGATACATGCTAATTAAATTTTCAATGCTAGCAATAACACATTCCATGAAGATAAAGTGATCTGATTCAAATTATAATCATGAAATTCTTGCCACCTATATTCTTTCCATAGTTCACTCTGATGCAAAGCCATCATCATAGTCCCTCGCATAGCAATCAGATATATACATACCATCCCTGGACATTGTGGTTTGTCCACTGAATCTAAATTAAAATATAAGAGATAAGAAAAACAAGAGAATCATTGACTATACAGTTTAACAATTAATGTTGTGATGTTGAGTATAGCTTCACTGGGCCTAAAATAGTATTAGTTTACATTGGCACTGGTAGCAACTGGCATTCAATTATTTGCTTTCATTGATTCATTGTTAGGACCACAAAGACAATTTTGGCTATGCGCTAAACTTTGAAATATATCATAACTATCATTGCTCCTTATCTTCCACTTCTGGTGGAACACAATGTTACTGTTCTTAAACTTTGAAGAAGTCGATGTTCCATAGATTACACCATGGCTAGAGATCTCATTGATAGACAATATGCACCTGGGACAGACCCCTTCTCCTCAATATCAACCAGGGCTATTCTTTTCACTATCATCGCAATAGCACACATCTCTGCATGTTCAAGCAGATCCTATTCAGTGCATCCATCACATTTGCTGACAGTCTACTATTCTGTTAGAATTGCTCCTGGTCTCATCTCTAGACTCCTAGATGGTCAAAGTTTTCTCTGGCTACAACACAGTACTTGTCTCAGTTTTTTATTTATGCACATGTACTGACATATATTAGGATGCTGATATTCAAGACAATAGTAACCTTGTAGATGAGAAGGATGCCAATGAGGATGAGCATCATGGACGAGGTTTTGTGCGTGGCTCTCAAGATCAGGTATGTACATAATTGGAACATGTCATAGGATGATACTGACTTGCAGTAGAGCCAAACTTAAGAGAGCTTTATGACCAGCTCTTTCAATCTCACGAAAACTTGAGCCATGAAATTTGAGAGGAATTTCAAGCACTTGCTGCAGCCATCACCCACCAGAATTCTCCTGCTCCCACTAGTTTTTCAGGATCTCACAGGACAAACAGGTTTAACAGAGAATGAAAGCTCACTGGACATCTCATCTATCGTGCCAATGACAAGAAGAAGCTGGTGGCATGAGCACCATTTTTGAATTTATTCTTGCTCATATTGATATGCAGAATAATGTCTGAAAGCACCTTGTCAGACTTGTCAGACAATGACAGCTGTTGCAGCCCATGGTTAGTCATCAAGATGCTGCTAACTTCTTTCTCAGTGTAGATGCCTCAGGTAAAGAGCATCAATATTCTAGGAACACCTCATGATGATTGGAACATCTCAGCAGCTACAGTCTTTGTATTAGACTATATACAATTCCACAATCTTCCTCTGCAGAATGAACTTGTCTTTCAGATCATGGATGCTCTTCACAATTGTATCAAGTCACTTATGGCAGAGTTCTGCAAAATGCAGGGTGCTAGAGATATGCAACAACAAGTGGCACAGGATGCGAGATGCAAGCATATAGTATATTATTGTAGGCTTTTTTTTTTCACATTCACTTTTCTTACTTTTATTGTGATAAGCTCTTTCAAAGGCATTTGGAAGTCACTGAAGCCCATCTCAATCTCCACCGACACATTGGTATGATCATGACCCTAGGGGCTGATGGCATGTCAAGTGACAAATCTGATAGCAAAGAGGTTATGCACCACCCACAGCAGGTGCAACATTCTATTTTTATTATCCTTTTGCCTCAATAGAAAGAACTGATGCTGTCAATGTAGCTGTGCATCTTTGATGACCTTTACCTTGCAGCATGCAGAGCTTTAGGACCTTCGTGAGGAGATTATCCTTGCATTCATTGACAATGCTTTGGAACACCAAAGTATACAAACTCCAGTTCCACTAATTTTGTACCCAACTTACCTCATTGCACCTATCATCCACATTGGCTGACTTTTGGTGAAGCTAACTTTGTCAATATAGTTGTTAAGCCAAAGGAGGAGCACTACACTTGTAATCACAATAATGATTTGTTTAGGTAAGTATTTCATATGTGGGTTAGATCTATTTCAACTATTTGTAAGTACTTTGGGGAGTGCTGATTAAGTAGTGCACCTTATTCTTTGATATCTCATAGCCTCAACATTGTCTTCCTATGCCAATCTGAGCATATTTTTAACATCTTGCATGCTAGATTTTGTCTTGTTTTAATGAGTTTCATTTGTGCTTTCATGTGATCAAGTTATCTTATTATAGTTCACTTTACATCCAGTGGGTTGAAGTGAAGTGACAGACTGTCATGAATTTTGACCAATCAGCTATGCCATGCCTCAATCACTTAGAATGCATGTCCCCAAAGATGAGACAGCAATACTTTCATGTGAGTCATTCATTCAAATATTCAGCAAGCTACACTAACATTTTTCATCGCCGACAATTTACTAGTACCATAATCCATTGATCCAAAACACATGGCGAGTTGACCAAATTTCTCCTCAATTATGATTGGCATATTGAGATTTTCTAAAAATAGCATCATCTCCTCCTCTCATGCATGAGTGGAAAACCATGATTGGTATTCAGTTATTGAGAAATTTTGCTCAATTCTTCATCCCATGTTACACATTATCAAAAGTCAATCTTCTCATGTTCTCACAGTCAGAATCATGTGTTACCATACTAAAGAATAATTTGCACCCTTAACATTCAGGAAAACTGAAGTTTTACAATATCACTTCTTTAGTTTGTAAAGTTTGTAATGCTCTGTAAATAGTTTCGGTACATGTCATGTCTGCTGAAAGTCTTCTCTTCATAAGGCTGTGGTATGTGATACATGAAATGGTCAAAGCGCTATAGCACTATAACTGGTGTAAGTCTTCTCTTACCTCAATTTATATCTGTTGTCTCATTCTTAGATTTTTAGACTTAGTCTTAATCTAAGGTGGCCCTTACATTGTAGTTTTAGACAGGGGATGGCATCACAAATACAAATAGGTACATTGCAAATACAAATGTTGAAGTTTCTCTTATGCTTACTTGATCAATAGCTGCCTTCACTCATGGATATTTCCCAGCTACCACCTCATCTATGGGCTCATTGGAGCCTGGCCAGAAGCAAAAAGTTCAAGAGACAAAAAGCAGTATCAAGGATGCTTGGTCTGAGGACCAAAGAATTAGAGCCAATGACTACAAGTGGGTCATTAAGTAAGTTTTCTGTCACTTTATTCTGTCACTCGCAATTTGAGAATGCAACATATATAGAATTTTGAAAGAGCCATCAAAGACAGATTTAATTTTCCATTGGATGCTTTGAGGCCATAATTTGAACAATTGGCCAATTGAAACAGTACACTTGTATGATAAAAATATGCTGCTCATGCACTGCTGGTACAACAATGGTGGAAAGCATCCAACATGTGCATGAGGGTTAATACAAGCATTCCTAAGTATGTATGAAGATTTCTCTGAGTGCTTGATCTGGCATACATTCAGTTGTTATTCTTGTCCTTCTTCCTAGGCCCCTGCCTTCCTGTACCTACGTACTTCTTTCACAGGTCAGTATATGACAGAAATCAATATATGTTCAGAGTGTTTATTGTCCACTGAAGTCTGGGAAGCCATCAATGATCATTCAACAATGGCGAAGAGATGGTGAGGTGTTATGATATGTTCATTGAAATTCTTTGAACTCTTTGAATGCACTATTTTGACTGCTTTGCCAGGTGCCTCTCTCATGTCAATGATGATGTTACATTGCTATAGGTGTGCATGCACTCCAATTATTCAGTTCTGGAAAAGTCTCATTATACCACAGAAGACTCATGGCTCCTTCTCATTGCTTTATGGCAGCTGCCATTCATGATCCATTTGTAACAAAACTGTAGGTGCACAACCATTCTGAAGTTGTCATTAATTTCTCATTGGCGCAGAACTGTGAGACTTGCAATACTCACACAATTTGGATATGGTACATTGAATGTAAGTTTATCCAATGCCAAAATGATCATTATTTTTGCAGCTCTAGCAGCATTTCCCATCTACAAACACACAGTATCTTATATTACACAACCTGTTGGGCTGACATCATTCTCAGCTGAAACACCATCTAGACAATAGCAATTCGTTCAGTGACATGTATAATATAATCATAATAAGATCCAGCTTTCATCATCAGGTATTCCTAGCTGAGACATAAATTCAGTTCCTCAATGTTAATTCAATTCTGATCGCAATATCCTCAACTCATCGAGAGCATGTGATGCAGGTTAAACTTTACACAATATTCTGATATCCTCAGGATTTAATTTGCGACAAGTATCTTTACCTCTTTCTGATATCAGCCATGACCTTTGCTATATTATATTGGAGAGGAGATTATAAATGTATTCTTGTTTTTATTTAGGCTTGGTGTACAGAAAATAGTATAAAAAACTTCTAAGTATACTCGTCATAAAGCTGTAATTCATTTCAGCCTATGCCCACAGTGACAATATCAGACTTTTTCTGCCCTTCATTACTATGCTGAATGTAAAAATATAGTCCTGATATTCATGACATGTTTACCGCAGAGATTGCAATAATATCTTCTGTATCTCAGCAGTGAGCTTATATAGATATTTTCAGTGACAATATTTTGAATAAAGTCATATTTTTATTATTGACTGGTAGAATTGCTCCTGGTCTCGTCTCTAGACTCCTAGATTCATCTCCAGTGCTCCTGACACTGCCTCTTGCACAGCACTGCAGTGCACACAGCATTCCTGTGCACATCAGAAAAAAGCCTTTTGCCCTGGGAAAGACCAGACTTTCCCAGGCTGACTCAGGGCTTCCCAGAGCATGTCAGAGCTACCCAGAGCTTCCCAGGGCAACCAATCATATATATTACATGTATTAACCTACTAGAATA
>JABCKG010007888.1:0-13152 GCA_018851835.1 Hypsizygus ulmarius | reverse complement strand
CATCTACGACTATCCCCGAGGTCGCCGCGTCTTCACGAACATATACCCTTGCTTCGAGAGCGTCCCAGCTCGCTCAAATCCAAACCAATATTGTGCTCGACCAACTCCGAGCACTGTTTCCTGAATCTCCATCCACCACAGGACCAAAGTTCACAACATCATTCATGGCAACTGCAGGCGATAAAAATCAATCCCAAGCCCTGTACCTTCTTGGAGGAAGGGCGCTCTGGACGAAAGAGCTTGAAGTAGAGTTGAAGGAAGGTGGTGTGGATATGGTCATCCATTCGTTAAAGGACGTTCCCACCACCTTACCAGAAGGGTGTTCCCTTGGGGCCATCTTGAAGCGAGAGGATCCAGTGGACAGTCTCGTGGTGAAGAGCGGGGAAAGCTGGAAATCACTTAAAGATCTGCCAGAAGGGAGTGCGGTTGGAACTAGCAGCGTCCGACGGGTCGCGCAACTCAGAAGGAATTTTCCTAAGTTGAAGTTCTTGGATGTGGTAAGTACTCTTTTTGGGTTGTACTCTACATGCAGAGGTGTAAAGCTAAAGGATTCTCTGTAGCGCGGCAACTTGTCAGTCATTGAACTTTTTCCCGTTTCCCTGAGCTGAGAGCTTTCGTAGAAACACTCGTCTTGCAAAGCTCGATGCCCCCGATGGACCGTATGCCGCTCTTATCCTCGCCAAAGCCGGGCTGGTACGCCTCGGTCTGGGTAACCGGATTACCGCCGACCTCAAGCCTCCGATACTTTATCATGCCGTTTCCCAAGGCGCACTCGCCGTGGAGATTCGTAATGACGATGCCGAAGCGCTGGCGCTATGTAGGAAAGTGACACATTGGCAGACGGAATGGATGTGTTTGGCTGAACGGGCGTGCTTGCGAGTTTTGGAGGGTGGATGCAGTGTGCCGATCGGTGTGGCGAGCAAGCTGGACGTGGAGTCAGGAGATCAGAGGGCTGGGACCTTGACTCTGACCGGCACAGTGACAGCCTTTACTGGGGAGGTTCACGTTGAACACACTCTCGAGGCCAGGGTGTCAAGCACAGCAGATGCTGAATTGCTGGGGAGCAAGCTAGCGAACGTTCTCATCGAAACCGGCGCAAAGAAGATCCTCGACGACATCAACGAGGACCGGGATCAGAGACTGGCTGAAGCATCGAAGGCAGACACCGCAGCTGGAACCACCTCGTGAGGCGAAGTAAGTGTAGCAGATAGATGTTCATTAGATGCACGGAAAAATATAAATACATATTGTGATTTGTACTCGAAAACAGCGCAGATTATCTATTCGGATGTATCGCGCCAGATCACAACGCAAGTGCTCCAAATGAGAGCTGCACTTCCAAACGTGACGAGGCATGATTTTAAGATTATCTGCATCCCCGCGAGCGCCTACATGCTCCTAGTTTTGTAATGGAACAGTAAGTGACTCTATGGCGGGGAGGTATGACATAGAATACAAAGCGACGCGTAAAAACCTGCTTTTATAGCGGGCCGTAATTGCACCTGTTTGGCAGCGGCATCTTCGCAGGGGCTGCCGAAGGCGGCCGAATCTCGACCCTGTTCACCGACTTCGGACTCCGGAGGGCATTACGAGAGGCTGTGAAGTAACAACTTTACTCTTGACCTCTACGCGTCAAGACGCTGCTTCCATAACGATCCACTCATGACCTCCATATCCGCACGACGCCTAGGCAAAGAGCTTACAGAAATCAAGGCTGAAGGATGCCCAGTCGGTGCGCATATTCGCGCGATGCCACCAAGCGTGGCCATACACCTACCTATTCATGGACACTAACCGTTCTAACCATGCAGGCATCACCCTCGTCAAGGCTGATGATTTTGCGACTTGGTGGTTTACTATTGAGGTCATGGGCGAGTCTCTGTATCAGGTAAGAGACGATCGCCGTTATGTTACCACCATGAACAGCAGTGACACATGTTGCAACATTCTGCAGGGCGAGAAATATACCCTTCAATTCCGATTCGACTCCAGCTATCCTATTTCATCACCGGCAGTTCAGTTTGTCGTTGGCGATGGAAAAATTGCTCCAGTTCACCCGGTGTGTTTCCGATTGCAATCTCGCATTTACATTCCAGCGTTTCCTGGCTGTGCCACTTAAATTTGCTCGACAGCACGTCTATTCGAATGGTCATGTAAGTCTATTACAATCAATGACACTAAGCATAACGCTCATAGCGGCTGTACAGATATGTGCATCTATCCTAGGAAACGAATGGTCACCAGTGCTCAGCGTGATCGCTGTCTGTGTTACAATACAGAGCATGCTCGCGTCCTGCAAGGTGCGTGAATATGCCCAACACCCCTCACAATTCCATTTAACTTGCCTTCGTTTGCAGAAGAAGGAGCGGTACGTTAATGAAGTCAGACTCTGATATGCCTTTTAATTGCGCTCAACATGCAGTCCGACTGATAACGACCGATATATCCGCTATGCCCCAGATAATCCCAAGAAGGTGCGTCGATGTGTATTGGACTTTAATGTCAGTTACTCATAATGAACTCGCCCCAGACACGATTCCATTACGATGGTAAAGTCTTACCTTTTGCCGTGCAAGACAATTGTAAACTGATCCTTATGTTTCTCTCCATATAGACGATACGTGAGTTCTTTGTCGTCGATCCTGATCCTCGGTTCCGTAGGCTCACAAGCATCTGCAGTGTGTAACAGAGGGCTCTTGTTATCTGAAGCCTATTTCATCCTGCGGAAAGCATCATCTTTGTATTCTACGATTCCTGTACCAACACGTCTTGTTTACTTTTCAATTTCACATAGGGGAAAATATCAATTGGCTTAAGAGGCGAGTAAGTATGAGAAGAAAACATGCATGTAAATAGTTGTGCACCCAAGAGATTTGCTGAGAAGAGGCTGAGAAAAGGTATATCATGCATATACAGACATAACCTCTAATGAAAAGTGACTTGTGAATGCATGATGAGTTATCGAACTAGTTATGTAAAACCCTGAAAGCAAGGATGGTCACAATTATTACAAATTAGGAGGTCAAGCACCAACCGCGGCTGCAGCAGCCCTGCCTGCACAGCAGCTGCGTAACACCGGAGCAGCTAGTGACGGTTCGCTTGGAACAACGGATGCTGGTCTCTCGACTGGGGCAGAAGCATGGCTCTGTTCCTCATTCTCAGCACCATGCTCAACGCAGCATCCATCGCAAGACTTCCCACAGCCACAAATCCCATTCGGGCACCCACACCGACCACCGCAGCACTCTAATTTCGGCAGACTGACCAGGCCGAAGGCAACACCACGGTCGTTGGAGCCAAGCGCGACATCAGGGTAGACTATTATGTTCATTGGATCAAGATCAATGCCTACGCCCATCTTACGATTTGTCGGAGGTGCGGGAAGAGCTGCGGCGCGTGCAAAGAACTTGTCGAGAAAATTCGGCGTGCTGCTAGTTGAACCGTTCGTTCTTGGTAGTGCGATCCCTGTATGGTCCACACAGGTCCCACATCCGTCTACACAATCCTTCCGAAATTTTGAGGCATGCTCCGGTCCGCGGTGCTCGACGCATCCTGGGCAGGCGCATTGAACTCCACAAGTGCATCCTGTACCCGCGATGGAGGCGATCGTGCTTATGGGAGGCATCGTCTCAAAGGTGGGTAAGGACGAGGCGAGCTGCGGCGATGATGATGAGACGGAATTAAAGAGGATAGGCGGTAGGTCGGGGCCAGGAATGTGCGTTGGCGCTTTATTGATGCGCTTGCTTCGTTTATGCGTATTATTTGGACTCCCTGGACGGGATGAGGTCCGTTTCGTCGACTTACGGTGAACGTTCGGAGGTACATTTGACGTTGATGCTTCGTTGTCACACATCGCGGCAGCACGAGCCAACACATTTAGGCCCCTCTCTTGTGCAGATTGTGGTCCGCTCGTTTGAGCCGCGCAGTTGCATTTCCAGACACTTCGGCAATTGCAAGGGTTTAATAAAGAATCAACTGCGGGAGGATATTAAGGCAAGCGGTGGGTAATATGCGATGGAACGGACCTCTCTGTCGTGCGTCAGCGGGCAAGGTGCTCGAGACCCGTGACGCGCTGAGGACATCCTGCAGTCCATTGGGAAGCGCAGGAACAATAGGAATGAACCTCTTTGCTGAATCGAATTCATGGGTTAACTGGAATAACTTAAGAATTAGGCAAGAGGAGTGGAACGCACATTTCGTGCCTATAAGTGTCCTGAACTCTTCTGCTCTAATTCCATCTTCCTTCTCGTCACATGTGCACTTGGAATGCACTCTCTTAGACTGCCGGAGCTCACGACACTTCTCGCACTGTGAGACAGGTCGACCTTTCTTCTTGATCTCAAAAAGCGGGCGGTCCGTATGATGGCACGATGAGGAGCGGTGGCCTTTGATACAAGATTCACTGGAATGAGCAGGACCTTGAGTTACGAGATTCAACTGAGAAGGTAAAGACCCTAGACGGACCATGCAAACTTCTTGTTGTTTACATACACCTGATGAGATAAACTTAGTTAGAGACCTCGATACTCGGACTCAGACTGAACCTACCATAACTATAGGGATAGATAGAAATATGCTGGCAACAAGTGCCTGACTATGCAGTGAGAGGGAGGGAGGGAACAATCTCGGGAGAAAGCGCTGCAGGCTTATTTAAATCTATACTTAGGCATGCCAAGACTCAAGAGCAAAGATCATCGATCATCCTAAAAGTACTTCAGATGACCTTCTCGCTACATAAATGCATAATTGTTCACTTTCCGCTGACAGCAAAAGATTAGTACCCACTCAATACATCCTACCCTTCGCTGACGGACGCTCATCTTTAACGACTCTCAACCCAAGCTCGCGATCAGACCTGAGATTACTATGTACTGATGAAGGGATGGCACGACTAGAACTTGAACTTGACCCTTTGAGACTCATATATTGGCGCCGCGAGCCCACATGTCCGGGAATATTCTGCATGCTCCCACACGTACCACTTTCTCGAACTTGTCAGGATCATTTGACCAGTGAATGCGACTAGACTGAATTGATGGGGAATGGAATTCGAGATGTCGGTAGGGAGTAAGTATGGTCCTGAACTAGCACACCACGTCATGTCCATGCTGTGAACTTTTGATTATTCTTGCTCCGGATGGACGAAGGGACGAAGGGAGATGTGGGAAACAACCTGCGCTGTGATAGCTAACGAATTGAGTTCGTAGGAACTTCAACTCCACCGGGCGATACGGAATGTTTATTCGGAAGGGGAAAAGCTGACAGAGCCTTCTAGATGGACATGTACTGTGCCATCCTATGTCATTCTTTAATATGAAGATGTTGAAGAGAAACAACGGTTTCACTCACCCTGAGTTCTTCTCCGTCTCCTTGTCGGAAAGTCTCTGCTCGAGCTTATTAAACTCGTCTAACGCTATCTCTTCCTCTTCACCCAGGACCTGTAAAAACCAATGAGCAGGGATAACGACTGAGCGAAACATTTGATTAACCTGCTCCACACCCTTAACTTCAGGGATGTAATGCATCATCATCCTTTCAATCCCTGACTTCAAAGTGACCGTACTAGAGGAGCAGCCTCGACAGCTTCCCTTTAGCATAACCCTCACTAAGCCATCTCCCTTCTCGTCAAACCCTCTATATTCGATATCCCCACCGTCTTCCATGATGGCAGGCCGCACTCGAGTATCCAGAAGTTCTTTTATCATTGCGACCGTCTCGGAGTCAGTGTCCAATATCCGTGTATCTTGTGGTCCCGCGTTCTCTCTGTCCTCTTCGCTCCGGAATAACGGTTGTCCAGATGAGAAGAACTCCATCAATATGGAATAGATTTCAGGCTTTATCACAGCCCACGCAACTTCGGGATCCTTCGAGACAGTAACGAAATCAGGCCCATAGAAAACGCCGGTGACGCCTTCCACACCCATCACACGAATTGCGAGAGGTGATGCGAGAGCTGAGCGGGTATCTAGGAATTCAGCCGTGCCTTCTGGCATGACTGGTACACCAGGAATAAACTTCAACGAATCATCGTTTGGGGTTGTTTCCGTCTGAATGAACATGGACCGCGCTGTGAAAGTGATCAGGATGTCTTCGGCTACCAAAGAGACCTACGTACTTAATGGAGGATTCACCCTGCTGAACGAAGCGGCGCGTCTTGAGTGATGTGTAGAAGGAGAGGCAAAGACGGAAGCATGACGAAATATTAATGGCGAGGAAGAGAGGCTCCTGCAAGACAGTGCAGTAGCAAACCCGTGTCTTGGCTTGACTTTTGGTGATATTCGAGCAATGTTTCGAAGTGAACTGGAAGCGATGGAGAATGGCATATTGGGCCTAGGTCAGAGCTAGATCCACGTTGCAATGGTGTCGGAGAAAAGGGCCAATTGAAAACTCAATGACTTTGATGACTCAAGAGTCAGATGAGTACCGTAGGTCGACGACATCACGTGGAAAACCGTTGCCGGCGGCACCTTGAGCGATTCAGATCGTAGATTCGGACCGTGACCCAGTCCGACAGTTGACGGGGCCCGCCATTGTCTTCAACGACGTCCATGGCGCGACCGACGACAAGCGACTTGGTTGCCATTTTTCCTCATGTTGTCACCCTTCTCATTCTCTCTTGGATAACATGGCTCCTCTGGTCCTTCTTCAAACCGCGTAACCAGCACTCTCTGCGCTCGGTGGCCATCGTGGTGCTCGGAGACATTGGACGCAGCCCACGTATGATGTACCATGCTAAAAGTTTCGCGGAAAACGGTTTTGTGACGGATATAATTGGATACCGAGGTTCTTTCCTTCTTTCTTTCTGCTCACTCGATGCTGATGACCCCTTGCTTCAGGTTCTAAACCCATTCCAGCACTCGAACGCTTACCCAGAGTACAACTCCGTTACCTCCCCGAACTACCCAAGCATATGGGGAGAACGCTCCCATTTCTACTGTTTTCACCTGTCAAAATTCTTCATCAAATTGCATCCATACTATTAGTTGCATTGATCCAGATCCCCGAACCTCCCGAATTCATCCTTGTACAAGTCAGTACTGTCAATTTATGATGCAACCCCTCCTGATATGCTCAATAAGAACCCGCCTGCAATACCTAGCCTGGCACTCGTTTGGCTTGTGGGACGGCTCCGAGGGAGCAAGGTGATCATTGACTGGCATAACCTTAGCTATAGTATGCTGGCGCTGAGAGTGGGGGAAAATCACCCTTTTGTCAAATGGGCCACTTGGTGCGTACATAAAATACGTGTGTGAAATACAGCTGATGGACAGTTTGGACTTAGGTTCGAAGGAACGTTCGGAAGGACCGCGTATGCCCATCTATTCGTGACGCGCGCAATGCTTGACTATGTCGTCGGGAAGTGGGACCTTCAGTATGTTCTTTAAACTGTCAGCCTGAGGTCTGTGACATACCGAGCTTCTATCAGAGGTCAGAAACTCGTGCTTCATGATCGGCCTCCACGCCATTTTCACCGCTCATCCGCACAGGAAATTCACGAGGTCAGTATACTGCTTATACTCTCTAAAACGCATATTTAATTTCTTGATGCCCTAAATCGACAGCTTTTTCTACGGCTAAAGCCGTCTCTCACTCTCCAAAAGTCACTACTTGGTTTCCTCCCAGAATCATCCGCGCCGTATTCCACACCCTTCACACATACATCTACAGAATCATCCTCAGCGACCTCTTCAAAGCGCGACAGCCTCGAATATCGCGCGAAAATATCCTCCCCTAAAGCCATTCCGATATCAGCCGCCGCGCCTACTTATTCTCAAGTGAGAGTTCCGAGTCTGAGACCTGACAGGCCCGCCCTTCTAGTGTCCAGCACGTCGTGGACACCTGATGAGGATTTCGGGATCCTATTAGAGGCACTTGGGATGTATGAGGCACGTGCGCAAGAGTTGGCTGCTTTGCATGGCAAGGCAAAGGCTACCAGGGAAGGCCAAGACAAGATAGAGAAGCTGCCGAAATTGTTGGTAATAGTGACAGGGAAGGGACGACTGAGAAATCGGTATATGAAAGAGGTGGGGAGGTTGCAGGAGCGTTGGCAATGGGTTCGATGTGTAAGCTTGTGGTTGGAAGCCGAAGATTACCCTATATTACTCGGTAAGTTCTTGCTCGAGCTCGTTTCCTTGTGCCTATGCAGGAACCTCGAGACTGATGTGTGTCTGCTATTAGGTTCGGCTGATCTCGGGGTATGCCTTCACTCTAGCTCATCGGCACTCGACCTGCCAATGAAAATCGTCGACATGTTTGGATGTGGGCTACCTGTTTGTGCTTTGGATTTTGCATGGTATGCATCTTCACAAAGTCAGAGTTTCACATG
Source organism: Hypsizygus ulmarius (assembly GCA_018851835.1). Classification (NCBI taxonomy): domain Eukaryota; kingdom Fungi; phylum Basidiomycota; class Agaricomycetes; order Agaricales; family Lyophyllaceae; genus Hypsizygus; species Hypsizygus ulmarius. The sequence goes on along the minus strand of JABCKG010007888.1, from coordinate 4,826 downwards.
AAGACTGGATCTGTCTGTATAGCCTCCACGAGCTGGTCAAAGACGGCGTCAATGGCCTTGTATTTAAAGACTCCGCCCAGCTAGCTGAACAACTAGAGGTACGACACGCCGTCCTTTTTTCCGCCAACGGCCATTCACCATCCGGATACAGGGCTTGTTCATGGCTTTTCCAAATTCTTCTCGGCTTACGGATCTGCGCGCATCTCTTGACAACGTCTCTCAGTCAGCAACTACACCCCCACATTATCACACACCCCCCCAATCTGTCGAACCCAGAGACCAGGAGTGGCATTGGGGGACTTGGGAGGAAAATTGGGCACGCACCATGCGGCCCTTGATATTGCGAGATGTGAACAGGTGATCGAGGTACGCCCTCTATGTTTGGAAGGCTAGTGCTGATGAGCGGTTCTATAGGAATTGGTGATGAGAAGCACCGAGGTGTATGGACACATTGTACAACAGACATATAAACCCAAAAACCATAATAAAAGTGACCAGACTCAAACACACTCTATGCGTTTGCTGTGGCAGCGAATGACATGGTCTCAATCCTCCCTCGGCCTTTGCACTCCTTCTGTAGTATTTCGTTGATGATGCGGAACTGGCCTGGATCAATCAGCATTACCTGGTTTCAAAGGTCAGAGAAGGATATAGATGGTAATATTTGGCGAGACATACAACTTCCCACTCCTCTTGCCCCGTCTCATCGTCTTCAATCTTCTCTGCTCCGTGGATGATCTGCTCCCGAAGGCGCTTGCTATCGGCCGTAGGCATTGAAACCCTTACGCGCATCCGTGCACGTTGAATTGGCAGATTGGAGTCAGACTGAAGTAGCTTGATGCACTCAGAAACCTGAATGGACGGTTAGTATATGGGGATTATGATCTTGGTTTCTGTCGAGAAGTTTCGAACCTGGCTCTTTGCTGTTTTATTTTGCTTCACACTGAACCCAGCTTCGGCCATGGCCTTCTCGATCATCCCTACAGAATATGGCCGTTGTGTTGCTGGTTCCACGCATTTTTCTGCCACAAGCGTCGCAATCTCTTTTCTCAATGATGTGAGATCGTGATCACGCTCTTTCTCCCCGACTTGTACTTCGCCTTTTTTCAAGATCTGCAGCAGAATGTAAAGGTAAAGTGTGTGGCGATAAACAGATCAGTCATCGCGAACCTCTTTAACGACGTCGGATACTTCTCCCGTGCCGAATGCTTTCTGGAGGTCTCCAACTTTAGCGAATTCTCCTTTGGAGACATTTACGAAGACGTTGCTAATTTGTAGTACATCGTCGAGATTCGTTTCACTAAGCCGACGTCTGATCAGTCAGGCGATGGATGTGGATCGGGAGACTACTGACACTCCGGTTCTCCATTCTTGAACTTTGTTCTTGTAACATGCAATCTGAGAGAACAGTTCTCAGATTGAAATTTTTCTCCGGGTAGGATGTAAATGAACTAACTTCAAATCGCTTGCCACCCTTCTTCAGTCGGACAATCGAGACGTTCGTCAACCTGCGATTGCCCAATCAGGGACCTGCTATGTCCACAAGCAAATGACATTGCTCACTTGATTTGATTCGAAGGCTGGTTAATCTTGGACATCGTGAAATGTAAGAGCCAGGAGGCGTTTGAGCTTTAAATTCGTTCAAAAATCTAATCTGTCTATGTGACATGTCATACCTACCGACCCGCCAAGACACTCTCCCGGTACCTGTCCGGACCCGCGTATCCGTCACTGACCGTGCGAAAGTCAGGGTTTCCCTGTTTCATGCCCGCTGCAGGTCACCAGCGATCTACAGCTACCACAAGAAAGCTACCAACATGAAGGGACTTGGGAAAGCAATCAAACGGTATGTGGAAATCTGCTTATCCAATTTTTCTTTTCGGGATTTTGATCAGTTTGGTCATCTAGGACGCCTTTCGCGGTGACGAGCAGGATCGGCATGGCGAAGAGTGAGACTAACACCCCGCTTGTTCTGCATAGGTGTTGACTAGATTGTATTATCTGAACCTTCTGTTAAATTGCGTTTCTTGGTATACCGATTTCATAGAATCCAGCGATCCAGAATTCGATGATTATCATCGCCATTTCACGTTGATGGAGACTGGGGCGGAGAAGCTGCTGAAAGATACTAAAGCCTTCGCAGACGCGGTCAATCGTGAGTGGCAGAGTCGTTAGTATATCTTGTTGTCGCCTCTGACTCGTATCTCGTATTTTCTTTTTCCGTGACGTCCATTTCATGGGGCAGTCCTCTTTACGTCTGGAGCAGGTTTCGCGACCCATTTCGCCGCTCTATTCCAGCCTATTGCAGGCGAATATGATCTTATTGGGAAGCATCCAGACTCATCCCATACGATAAAGAATATCCCGAGATACGAGGCTGCAATGGAGGAAATGAGGGCATTGATTGCGCCTGAGCTGGAGCTGATCGAGAGTCGAATCGTGGGGCCGACGAAGGAACTGCAGGCTGTAATGAAACTGATTCGGAAGACTATCACAAAGAGGGATCATAAGGTCTCCTTCTTTCTCTTTAACACATTGTTTTTCCTGATACTGACAACGTTCGTAAATCTAGCTCACAGATTACGATCGGTTCAACAACTCGCTAACGAAGTTGAGAGATAAGAAGGAGAAGTCTTTGAGCGACGAGAAGAACTTGTTCAAGGTTCGTGTGTTTGCCAAGAGTATTACATCCGCCTCATGTCATAAATTGCAGCTCGAGCAAGACTTTGAAATGGCAACCAACGAATACGATTATATCAATAATGCCTTGAAAGCAGACCTTCCGCGATTTATGACGCTCTCAACACAATTCGTCGATCCGTTATTCAACTCCCTCTTCTACATGCAGTGCGTAGCTGGTTCAAAGTCATAGGAAGCATGAATTGCTGAGTGTCTGTCAGACTGAACATATACTACCTCATTCTTGAGAAGATGAACAGTTTCGCAGATGAGGCTAAGTACGACATCACCAATGTCCCGGGATCCCAGATCCAGCAAGACTACGAAACCAAGCGGACAGATGCTTGGGAGGTGCTCGAAAATCTCGGTATCATCAAACGCATCATCTCAGTCTGTAAGTCCCATTTCATCTTCTCCAGAACGACTTCAATTGACTTCGTATTAGCCAAGCTTGTCCAAGCAACTCGGAGTCAAAACGGTCTTAGTCGTACGGGCTCGACCGCAACTGGATCCTCTGCAGGCTCGAGTTCTCGTCTTCCCCCTCCCTCCAGCACTGCTGGATACAAGAAGGCGCCCCCACCTCCCCCTGCTGCATTCTCTCATGCCCCTCCCCCACCTTATACCCCTGGGTCTAGTGGAAGCGGAGTCTCAGCAGCTGCAGCCGCCAAGAGAGCGCCTCCCCCACCGCCACCACTGAAACCGAAGCCAAAGATTATTCCTCAAGTACAATATGTCGTCGCACTATACGATTTCACTGCTCAGGTAAGTTTGTGCAAATCCTCGTTCTAGGGCGATATTTGATGTAGGATCAAGGCCGACGGCGATCTGTCATTCAATACGGGCGATCGAATAGAGGTCGTGGAGAGGACTGCGAATGCAGAAGACTGGTGGACTGGACGGCTAAACGGTCAGCAGGGCGTGTTTCCTGGTACGATCGTTCTGAATCTTCTCTGTCGTTGTTCTGATGTATTGGATACAGGTAATTATGTGCAGGACGCTTGAATCGACGGATATTTCTCTTGCGGCCTTTGTTGCTTAGGATTTGGAGGACAGCTGTTTTCTTTATATTTATCGGTTCCCTGGCAATAATAAGAATTGTGTCAAATCGTATGCTACTCATGGGTCTCTGGTGCTATGTTGGATCGAAATATCGATCGAGTGCGTAAGTGAGACTTTCGAAAACAACCATCCTTTTCCATAGCCTTCCTATAGACATGTATTCACATGTATTGTCCAACGCAAAACTTTGCCATATGGCATGGAGAGCGTGAACCTTGATGGTCGGGTAGGCCCTACCAGCTTGAACATGGAGATGTCCACTGAACGGTATATCACTTGTCAGATAAACGGGATCAACCACAACGTCAGTTGCGTCTCGGTCCTAGCAGGAACAGCCAGGCAAAATAACTAAAGTTGTGATCGCACTTCCACATACTAGAATCCAATAGATCTGAGAAACAGATGGATCCTTACGGTAAAATTCCTGTGACGTTTGCAGAGGCTCTGACAGTGGTCGACCCCAAGCGCACTCTGCACAAGCAAGCGGTGTGCGCGCTACCAAAGGCGGGCAACAATGTTCTCAAAATTTCCCGTGAAGCGGAGGAATATTGGCAACCGCGTCTCTCATTAACAGACAGCGACCTGCCCCATTCCCGAACCAATGGTTTGAAAATCGCTCCGAAATATGAGAATCCGATTCCTATTTGAATGGGCGAGTGACTTGTGGTATACATCTTCGAAGATATGTGGGCCAGAAGTGCATCCGAGATCAAATATTATGAGGTCGCTATACGAGCAGAATTGAGAAGTGGGCAATCCAGATTTTTTGGGTGCGACTGATTGATGATCCATTTCACCATCGACCTTTGTAAGAGTGCATGGACATGCTGCGAAATTTGCAACTGTCGTCGGGTGTCGTTGACAGAATATTGAATATTTCGAGTGTCATGTATACACGAGAGGCTCTGAGAGGCTACTATTTTGTCGGTAAACTCGAGGGGAGGCTATCGAATATCCTATCGTCTGTGTGGATGGGCATATATCCACCAAACTAACCGTTTGAGGGTTTTCATGGGCGGGCAATTCGGGCCAGGAAAAGGCTGTGAAAATAGGGTGTGTGACCAGTCCATTGACATGTGTGTCGGTCT
>JABCKG010007887.1:0-13255 GCA_018851835.1 Hypsizygus ulmarius | reverse complement strand
CAGTTGCAAATCACTAATCTCATCAATATGGATATTCTGGATAAGAAACTACTTGAATATCTTTGCTCTAAGAACTTAGAAGGACTTAATGAACATCAGACTCTCAACATCCTTTACAAAGCTCTACTTGGGTATGTGGGCCATTAAATGGCAGGTCCGAGTTTGGTTCTTAGTCAGTGAGTATTTTATGTGACGCAGCTACAGTATACTTAGATAGATAGATAGTATCACTGAATGAGTGTGTTGTGAATAAAGTTGCACAGTGATAATTATAGAACTGATTCCTTGTTAGATTGCCTCCTACAGAGGTCCTTATATACAGTACAGAATATAATCTAGTAGTTTCTAGTTACCAGGAGAATGTCCATAAGATGAGTAAGCTAATCACTAATACTCCTTCCAGAATATTCCTGAAAGTGCCGGAGCAAATTCCAACAGAGTGAGATGGCCAGCAAAGGCAACTATCAAAATAGTCATCAATGGAGCGAAAAGACAGGAGACAAAATTGTTCATTTCTGTAAGCAGTCAAAACATGTCATCATCGATCTAGGCAGTGAGATACTGTATGTTCTAGGCAGCGAGAATTGCCACATGGATGTGATGGGCAGAGGTGATGAACAGCACTGTCATCAACAAATGAATGAGGAGGAGACAAAAGAATTCATCTCTTAAACAGCAAGAAACCATGCTGTTGAATGAAGTGTCGAGAATCTGTGCTCCCAGCAGTGAATCTAGCTGCACAGATGGGACAGCAGAGGATGACAAATATCATCATTGTGAAAGGATAGAAGAGAGAGCAGACAAAAAGTTGAAATATATTGGTTGAACAATGCTCTGAAACAGCTGGCACAGCAAGCAGGAAGAGACGTGCAGATACTTGGTCTGTACACAGACCTGAAGTCATTTGAGATATCCAGGATGCCTTCTCACCTGTTCAAATGAGGAGGACAGCAGATGGCTTCCTCTCCCAAAATTATTGAATCCTTTCATCAACGGACAATAGGACATGGTAGCTGGCATAGCTAGCATGAATGGGCATGCAGGCATATTGCCTGCACACATGCCAAATGTGGGAGGAGGCATGCACAACGCCGCCTCATCGAATCATTTGCTAATCGACCTATTGTGGTCAAGGAATGACTCTTGTCGTTCCTTGCCTGAGAATGTTGTCAGTGTACAACGGGCAAGTATCAAGGGCTGCATACCTTGTGATCCACCTTTAGCACATCCTACGATGTGCAACTGTCCTTTCCCAGGGTATCTGTTACCCCTCACATCATCCCTCATAGATTGACCAACATGATCATCGTTGATGGCATTGACAGATGAGATTGCACTGCATTCTCATAGTCATGAACATCTACGAGAAGATGTTAATTATGAGATGAGGCATTTCACCCTGTCTCATCAGTCCAGATGCAACTCTGGAAAAGACTTACCATGGGCCCTGCAATTATCATCTGGGGTGCATGAGTCAAGGCTCTTGAGCCTAAGAAACCTCCAACGAGGTCATGAGAAAGAGATGGCATCGTCTTAAGACGATGCTGAGAATCAACAACGAGTTTCATTATTGTCGTGCAAGACCAGTGCATGGTGTGACTTTAGTCACTCCGTATAGCTGTAAGATGGATAGGATAGTAAGCCTGGATATAACAAGATGGGTGGCAATCTGTAAAGCTGGGCTTTACAGAGAGACCTTACTTCTCACAGGGTATCAGCTTGACCAATATATAGGCAATGCGATACTCGACGTGGGGGTGTAAGGTGCTGGCTATTACATAATGCATCAAAGTAACTAAAAAGGCAGCCTTGGAAGGTCTTGCCAAACATTGCCATATACAGTCTAGAGACCATCCTGTTAGTCATCAGGAAAACCTAAATTTTCTTAAATCTTCTTAATGCTTCTGAATACAGAAAATAAGAGAAAATAAGAGCATTTTACCTAAGGAGGACACTACTTGAAAAAAGTAGATCCATTCTCTTGAAATCAGATTACTCGCCATTTCGCTGCTTAATTTACAGCTTAATCGTTTGTTAGACACCATCAGAAGAAAAGTCAGCACCATCCAAAGTCAAAATCCAGGTAAACTCAGGAACTGCCAAGGTCAGCTAAAAAGATATCCAGACGAGCTCAGAGATGGTCAAGATCAACTAGAGACCAATTCAGACTGAAATAAACAGACTCAGACAGTGCACAGGACAAGATCAACAAGGTAATTCTATTTCAAGCAAAGAAAGAAATTGTTTCAGAGTATTCTAAGTATGAGGAATATAAAAATTAAGAGTTATCGGGTGAGTGGAGAGTGTGGGAGTGATTAAAAAAGCATTATAATAGACAATAGCAAGAGCAAGAGGAAGGGGTATAAGGAGCACTGTAGCAGCATCTGACAGGACTCACAACACGCATACATATGTGCCGTCAACTTGAAAAAGAGTTCGAGTTCTAATTATCGGAATCAGAATCAGAATCGTCAGAAAGTTGTGCTCGTTCTCCAACATTATCAATCAAGACAGTGTTGTGGCGGATATGCTTCATGAAGGATATGGCTTCCTGGATGATCGTGTTGAATGTGTTGTCATCACCTAATTTTTTGCTGATGTTGGCATAGTATTCGCAGGTGGAAACACCCCAATTCGAATCAGTGAAGTCAGTTGACTTCGTGGATTCCCTCTCTGTCACAACATTTACTGATTTGATGATCAGACTCACTCGCTCCTTGTTGAGATAGACCTGAAGGCTTTCCATTGTTATGTGACCATCGCACCAAAGTGTCAAGGCACACTCAACCTGTAACACAATGCATAAGTACAATGATACAAAAACACCATGTGAGAATGACGCACCGTCATCACAGAAAGTGCAAGAGCACCTGCCGCATTTGGCAGATCACCTAATGTCAGTACCGGTACAGCACCACAAATAGCTGACAGGTGTACAGCAAAGGTTTGCAGAACGAACGGACCACCGTAGATACCTTTATGTTTTAACTGAAATAGAGTTCATTCAATTCAAAAGCAAGAAACAAAAACTTAACTCACTTCTCCATGTTTATTTCTCTTGACATCACGGTAAAGGAAAACATACTGGTTCAGCGCGGCCTTGGCGAAGTTGTGTCAGGCAGTATCTATCATCATACTCTGTTTTTCGAAGAATGCCTGGATGATGGCAAGCGCAGCAGAGCCAAAGGCGCTATGCCATTCGCTCACACGCTGGTCAGCCTGGGATATTCTTAGTGAAAGAAGAGTCTGAAAAGAGCAGGCTTACTTACGATATAGAAAACTGGCCTTGAAACCTTGACTTTATATGGGACCTTAGCTCCATAATGGTACTCCCAAATCTTTTGCATATTTGTGATCACAACATCTTGATTGAGATCCCAAATGTCTTTCCATCCAGCGATGTATTGGATATGGGTGGGAATGACATTCTGGTGCCAGACATTACCATCTTGGCAGCCATCAGGCAGGTCCTCATTCCTAAACTTTTCCTTTGAACCGACCCGACGCTTCGGCGGTGGTGAGGTCTGCTCGACCTTGACTATATTCTGAAATTGCTATGAGAATAATTCACATAGTAGACATAGTCACCTATGGTACTTGTCAAACATTGCTTTCCTTTTATTGGGCTAGACAGCGCAGCCTTTCGTTCATTGTCTTCATTCTCCTCCAGAAAGCTGCTGTAGTCTGCCATCTGAATTTTATCTTGTTGTCTCTTGCTAGAAGGAGCTTGTGCACTGTGATCCTTAGAAGCGACTACAACAGCACTGGATGACATAGTTGTTCAGGCAGTGGCTGACCGAACAGTTGTGGATGTTGCTGTATGGACAGTTGAGGAGCTACGTGCAGTGCTATTTGGCCCTTTCGATCTGGGTTGCTGAGGAGCTTCAGCTACTAATTTTGCTGCCCAGTCAGAAACAAGTCCAGAAACATCCTTCTTGGTCTTCGTGGAACTGATATTATAATAAAATAGAGTCGTTTCATCAAGAATTAGCAGGGGAAGAGGCAATGGCATAGTGTGAATGCACGCACGTGTCATGGCTGTCGATGACCTGAAAAATCAACAATCGGTCAACATCAATCAACATTGATCAATGATCATGACTGAGTCAGACTCTTGAGTACTCACCTCATATTCTTTTTCATGGGCCCGTTGCACAGACTCCTCATGCTTTGCTTTTATAACATCCCTTACTGGCACCTTGACTGCCTTTTTCTCTTTCTTCTTCAGAGTTGGCTCAATCTCAACCTCCGGTGCTTCAGAGGTCTCCATTTTGCAGCCCTTCTCTAGTTCACTAGGTGGTTCGTAGTCATCATTGTTGTCCTTCCATGTGTATGATGCCTTTTCTAGGTCCATCTTTGGAGCTACTGCAATTGGAGACCTTCCTGGTTTCCGCTCCAGACTGTGTCGAGGTGGCTTTGGGGTCAACTTGAGTTCTGTCAGTTGAGAGTCATCGGAGGAGGATAAGAACAGTTCCTCAGTTGAGATGGGCTTAGACTTTGCTCTCGTATGTGTTGCGACACCTTTTTTCTTGTTGGCCTCTGATTCTATCCCATTCTCTTCAGGTAATATGTTAATGTCTGGCCTCCAGAGTTAAACATAACTATTATACACCATGCTTATGACCATCATGGCATTGACATCCACGAGCGCTTACAATCTCTATCTCTGACTCATCGGTCTCATCAACACGTTCCTTCGATTCTTTCTTTGAACTTTGATTTATCTTTCTTGGCATCAGGTTTGTGCCACAATTTTCTTCTTCTTTCTCGACTAAATAGGCGAGTTAGTATGCAACATGTGAGTAAGCTCAATGATCTTACCAGTCTTACAGCACAAACAGTGTGTAAGACCTTCTTCCTCTGGCCCTGTCATAGTATCTGATCGCTTCCGCTTCGGTACTGTCAGGTTTCTAGATGCCTCAGAAGAAACAGGTTCATGACTAGTTTCGGTCACAGCTTTGACATCCTTGCATTTCTTCTTTGGTGGTTTATCAACTTCGCTATCTGTAGCTTCATTATTCTGTACCACGGTTGTGATATTGATATCTTGTGAAAGATCATCAGTGCTATTGCTCAAAGAGAACATTTGAAGATACACCGCCATGTCGACGAGGATGGGCACATTCAGCATGAGTATCGCTAGCAGCCATGGCGTTCTCGAGGAGTGCCACATGCTCAATACTAGCCATCTGCTTCTCCTGCTTCAACCGTGCTCTGTCCTCCTTTTGTTGACATTGGATCTCCTTGTCACAAGCAATTTCTTCCTGAGTGCACCGTTTTCTCCTTGTAGTTTCCATGTACTGAACATCTTTCTTAGCACGTGTTGAGCGAGAGGGCTTTGCGTTCTCCATGATATTGCATAGCAGTTGATGTGTGAGAAACGTGGCAAGGCCTTTGAATGTATTGCGGCATTTGTTTGTTGTATTTTGCCGAGCTCCCACTTTATTCACAATTTAAGTCCACTCTTCTTCAAGTCCACCACCATCGTCAAGTACACTATACCCTCATAATGTCTACTTCTGCACAGCCTGAAAATAACTCAAGCCTTATAATACCCTGCCTGGTTCCAGGATGTCGTCGATGGTTCAGAAATCGCTTGGGGTATACACAACACATGCGCACTCAACACTTAGAATCCTCTCGATCAGCAGCTCTCTCTGCAATGCCTGCAGCGGCTTCAAATACAGATCAAGGGGCAGCAGACCATGCATTTGTGGTGCGAGGTTTGGCACTAAACACTCCTCCATCACCAATGCATACCGTTCATCCATCGCTGATGTAAACCACTCATTCATTGCCAACGTGACCTGCTCACCTGTCACCAATGCAAACCACTCATCTGTTGCTGATGCAACTAGCTCAGCAATCACCGATGCAACCTGCCCTTTTATCACCAATGCAAAGCTCTCATCCATCGCTGATGCAATTCGCTGAACAATCGCCAATGTGGCCATCCTCTACATCCAATGTGTCAAGTCTACAACCCAGCTAGGCATCAACTCCGCAGTGCTCGCAGTCCCATTCATCAAGTGTACCACCTGCTCACCTGCATAATGCAACTTCACAACCCTTCCAATTTTCGACTCTACAGCATTCACCATCAGCAGGGACAAGTGTGCATGCCTCATCTAGAGCATCAACTCTGGTGAATAGTGGTACAGATAAAGTGCCGATTTCGAAAACTTACCATCCTCTCATCAACGGCAAGTCCTTTTTATGGGATTCAATACTAGTGATTTATTTTGTTATTTTTAGGGAGATCATGTGATGAAAACGGAACCTATTTACCACCGAATGCCCTCCCTCCACCCCATCAACCTGATCCTGCTGTAGATGACTAGACACCTTATAGAAATCATGTTGAATTTGAAACCACTGAGTTCTTGTACTGTCGAGAACAGATGTCAGCTACAAACATCAATACTTTACTAAATCTATGGGCCACTACCCTCGTGAAGCATGATGACGTGCCGCCATTCGTTAACCATTCAGATCTCTATGATACAATCGACTCAACTCCATTGGGAGATGTTCCTTGGCAAAGCTTCTCATTAAAGTATAATGGAGAGCTTCCTGAAGGCGAAGTCCCAGAGTGGATGACCAAGGAGTTTGATGTGCACTTCCGTGATCCACACCTGGTCATGAAGGATATGCTTGCTAATCCAGATTTCAATGGGAGCATTGACTATGCCCCTTTGCGAGTATTGGATAATAACAGTGATCGCCAATACCAGAATTTTATGAGTGGAGACTGGGCATGGGTGCAGGCAGTATGTTATTCATATTACCATACCATACCATTCTTTCTTCCTGACTTGTTTCAAAGGATCAAATAGCAGAAGACCCTAAAACACATGGTGCTACATTTGTATCTTTTATACTTGGCAGTGATAAAACAACTGTTTCTGTCGCTACTGGTCAGAATGAGTATTACCCACTTTGTGGATCAATAGGAGGTGTTCACAACAATGTACGGTGTGCACACTGTGGTGCATTTGCCCTTATTGGCTTTCTTGCAATTCCCAAGAGTATGTCATGTATCACTGAGTCGAACTTGATGTTGACAAGGCGCATGCAAACAATGCTGATTTCTGCAAGTTTCAGTGACAACTATTTCACTCTTCCCTCACAAAAATTCTCAGCACCTTCAAGCCTGGAATGACTACTCCTAAAGTTACTTGTTGTGCCGATGGCCACTTCAGATGAGCGATCTGGGGTCTTGGGCCTTACATTGCAGATTATCCTGAGCAAGCACTTCTGACCTGTATAGTTCAAGGTTGGTGTCCACGGTATGCATTCATCATATTACTATGCATCATTCTCTTCATCTCACTTTCCTTTTGATATTCAGATGTATAGCTCATCGCAATAATCTTGACAAAGAGAGTGAGTGACACTCTCGAGAACACACAGACTTACTTGTTCATGAGTTTGAGCTCGGTGTTCTTTGGGAAGAGTTTGGTCTGGTCAGAGATATTGTTGTAGGTTCTTTTGGTTCTTATTTCTCTCATCTGGAATTGACTTTCTTATGACAGCCATTCACAAATGATTTTCCGAGGGCTAATATTCATGAACTAATTGCCCCTGACCTCCTTCATCAACTCATTAAGGGAACATTCAAGGACCATCTCGTTACATGGGTCACAACATATCTTGTTATGACTCATGGACAGGCTGGAGCTAATGAGATATTGGACAAAATTGATCGTCGGTGAGTTCAATGCACATTGTCCATCATCTCATGACTAATAGCATCACTGACACAGAATTGCTGCGGTGCCTGCATTCTCCGGCTTGCGTCATTTTCCACAGGGACATGGATTCAAACAGTGCAGTGGACAGGGGATGATTCCAAGGCCCTTATGAAGGTGCATATTTTGTTTCTGAATTTAACCCATTTTGAGAAGGTAACTTACTGGGAAGCAGGTTTATCTGCCAGCTATCGAAGGCTATGTTCCACAGGATGCCGTGCACGCATTTCGTGCATTTCTTGAATTTTGCTACATCGCTCACCATGATATCATCACTAAGAAGACTCTCGAAGAGCTTCAAGATGCCCTTACCCATTTTCATCACTACCAAAAAATTTTTGAAGAGCTAGGAATCCATCCTGAAGGATTCGTGCTTCCCAGGCAACATTCCCTCGCACACTATTTCTGGTTGATTCGGGCCTTTGGTGCATTAAATGGGCTCTGCTCATCCATTACAGAATCAAAACATATCAAGGCAGTCAAAGAGCCTTGGCGATGCTCGAGCCAGTACAAAGCTCTTCTCCAGATGCTACTCACAAACCAACAACTTGATAAACTTGCTGCCGCTCGTGTTGATTTCACTGACCATGGAATGCTTGATGGAACGTGTCTGTCACAGCAGTTGGCAATAATTGGTACTATGTTTCTCCAGGTGTATCATGATTTGATCTGACATTTAGACCCTTGTAGAAGCTCTATGTTCCAAAAATCATTCTGATAAAGTGGGCACAGCAGAGAAGGACACTGATCATGGTGTAGGCAGATGGAGCTGTTGATGGCCCAACTGTGCTGGCTCCTGTTGAGCTCGCACGAACAGTTCGTGAGTTGCGCTTCTTTCGGTAACCACCACATTCTCACTTCATTATCACAGAATGGAAACAGAACCCATCTGAGCTCACAGATCACATTAATCAGCTGAAGCTTCCTCAGCTCATTTGCCATTTTTTGTATGACCAACTCTATCCTAACAGCCGTCTTACATCTTCCGATGTCTCACTCAGTGCCTGTCCTACATTCACTGGGATGATCTCTATCTTTTCATCTGCTGTTGTGACATTCTATGCACCAAGTGACCCAAGTGGGATTGGTAGAATGCGTCATGAGCATATACGAGCCACTCACTCATGGCATCAAGGCCCACCTCGATATGACTGTGTATTTATTAATATGCACCCAGAGCTCAATGGCATGTGAGGCTTCGACATCGCCCGAGTATTATTATTCTTTTTCTTCGTGTTCAACGGCACTCTTTATCCTTGTGCACTAGTTCAGTGGTTCTCATTCATCAGCGAGGAACGTGATGAAGACACTGGGATGTGGATGGTGAAACCTGATGTGACAGAGGATGGTTCACTGGCAGTCACAGTCATCCATCTCGACTGCATCTTCCGTGCTGCACATCTGCTTTCGATATTCAGAAATGACCCTATTCCCACCGCAATCTCACATCACAACTCCCTTGATGCATTTGCAGCATTTTACGTTAACAAATATGTGGACCATCACACATTTGAAATCACATCGTGAATCAGTCTCACTTTCTCATCCATACAGGTTTCTGCCTATCTCATCTATTCACACACACCCTCCATTTGGCAGAACACTCCACCCGCTTCTTTTTTAGTGCTTGTACCAGAACACATCCTACCTCCCCCATTTGCCTGCTACCCCTTGTCATCCAGCCTTCCCATTTAAATACACTATACCAATTTCCCATTTTTCCCATCGATATTGTCAGCGAAGACAACAAGACTATCATCCACCACAAAGTCATCGCACGCGTCGTCTGTTCAACGGAGCAAGACATATGGCAATACTAGTCTCCCAAACCAAAATCAACCTCAAGCTTCATCGCCTTCACCAGCAACCAGGCCTCAACACCAACAACTTTAACTTTGTGCAGGGCCAGCAGCAGCAGCAGCATCATGCACAGCAAGGCCTCGCAGGGATGGGTAGGATGGGCAGTACATGCATCCACCTGGGAAGAGTGGGCTTACGTTTGAACACCAGAGTGAGCTGCACAAGAGCCGTGAGATGGGCATGGAGCTGCATACACTGACTGGGGTGATGAGTGAGATTCATGATACCCTCGGTCAGAACCTGGTGTGTTTTTTCTCTTTCTTTCTTCATGTACTTGAGTGTATTATGCTAATGTACTATCCAGCCTCCCAATGTTCCCCCGTATCCCTCGTCTCTCCCTCCTGTCTGCCAACAACAACTACAATCCAAAGACGCCTCCACCTTGTCCACCTCGGGCTCACCACAGCAAGCCTCCATCGCACCCTCCACTGTGGTCTCTGCCTCTATTCTCGTTGATCTCCAAAAGCAACTGCATGAAACACAATTCTCACTAACCTTGCATGTCGACAAGATCCATGCCTTGGAAGGCGTGCTCACGGAGCAAGAAGTGATCAAGCAGGAGATCAAGGCACTGCCCGAGATGATGGAGGAGAAGCCCAGGGAGCACAAGCTCATGGGTGGGTTCATTGGGTTCCAGAGTGACAGGGATGGGATTGGGGGATACTCAATTGTTGTGCCTGAAGGGGATCACCCCCACATGAGGATGGGTGGAATAAGCACTAACGATGAGGATGATGATGTGAGGAGTATCACTACTGTTGTGCCATATGAGCTGGAGCATGTGGAGGAGGAGGAGGAGGAGCAGTTGGAGGCAGAGGAGAAGCATGAGGTGTATAGGGCAAAACACCCAGAGGAGATGGTAGATACACAGACATTGGAGGATGAGGCAGCGGAGAGGGAGAGGGAGGAGGAATGTGAGCGAGAGGTGAGGGA
Organism: Hypsizygus ulmarius; assembly: GCA_018851835.1. Taxonomy (NCBI): domain Eukaryota; kingdom Fungi; phylum Basidiomycota; class Agaricomycetes; order Agaricales; family Lyophyllaceae; genus Hypsizygus; species Hypsizygus ulmarius. Next base: position 2,711 of record JABCKG010007887.1, on the reverse strand, counting down.
ATATGAGAAGGAGCAGGATGAGGAAGGACAGAGAAGAAGGAACAATGAGCTTGGGAGACCGATGACGCCAGAGCCGATGAACCTCGGTATGCAGAGGGAAGACCCGTTTGTAACCCATCCCATGTCGAGACACACATTGGCCTACTCACTGTTGTCACAGGTTGTTGCAGCTGCCACCAGTAATGAAGAGGTGCTCGAGCAGGTGTTGAAGCAGGTGGGAGTGTTGATGGCACTGATGATGATGCTGGAGGCGCAGCATGCAGCTGCACAGGAGACAATTTCAGCGTTGGAGGAGAAGGTGGTGGCATTAGAGGCGACGGTGAACGCTACGCAGGAGGCTGCAGTGGTGGAGCTGCCTATGTTGCCTGTTTCAGCAGCAGCGGCAGTAGCAGAGAAGGATGATAAGAAGGATGTGAAGGTGAAGGAAGAGGTTGAAGAGAAGAAACAGAGAGAGAAGGAGAAGGAGAGCCTGACAATGATGGTCCTGGAATGGAAGAAGTTAATGGAAGGACAGTGGAGCAGCATCCGTGAGGACTGGGATAAGGAGTGGGAGTGGCTCAATGCTGTGCAGGAGCAGTGTGAGGGACAGGTGCACACGATAGACTTGCAGTTAAGTGTGCTGAAGGATGCACAGGGTAGAACTACTGGTGTGAGAGAGGTGATTGTGAACAGGGATGTGGTTAAGCATATTGGCCTTGCAATGCCGCTGAGCCTGAGGAGTCTGTCATCAGACTCAAATCAGCCAAGGAGGAGGAGGACAGAGAGAGAGAGGGGCAGACAGATGAGGAGCAGGAGTAGGGGTAGTGTGGAGAGGGAGGTAGATACGGATACAAATTGATGCTTGCATCAGAGGAGGCATCACCTTTCAAGGGTGTGGCACGTGTGAAGTTTTGGGATCGGGAGAGGGAAGAGGAGGAGAGGGAGGAAGAGGAGGAAGAGGAGGAGAATACAGTGTTGGGTGTGAGGAGTAAGTCACAGGTGCGCAATGGGAATGCGCTGATGGGCAATGGAGCGGCTACACCAGAGTTGTCCGTGTATAAGCTCCCATCAAAAGATGAGGTATCAGCACCGGTAAGGCAGCAAGGGATTTGGTGAGTGCCTTTTGCTTTTGCTTTTATTGGTTGGGATGAGTGGGTGCTGATTTTTTTGCCTTTGTGTAGCATGTTATGCAGCTGCAGATGGTGATTGGCATGCTTGTGCTGGGTGTTGCTGCTGTGGCTGTGATTTGGCATGTCAAGCCCGAGATATGAGCATTGTTTGTACTGGCATCTACATATGCACACATAGTGTCTTGCTCTCGTTCGGCGCTCGCTATTGGAACACTTTTTTCTTCTTCATGGAAACATAAAAAGCAAAGAGTAATGAGTATTTTGAATGCAAGAAGAGAAGACCTTGATTTCCCCCCATGCACCACCAAAAAAGTTTTGCACAACCCATGCATATCATACCATGTATAGACACCCTTCTCCTTTTGAAATCACCATGCACACCTGCCACGCACACCGAGCAGCTTCAACACCAGCACCTGCAGCAATACCGGTCTTCTCTATCCCAAAACCACACCTGGTCAGAAGGAGTCATGCACAATCAGTGTCTTTGCACCTTGGTTCTCACAGTATGGCACCCATGCTATGGCCATGCTTTGGCTGATAGTCTACCCATCACCCTCGCTATGTATGTCTGATTCAATTCTCATTCCTGCTCACTTACATCAGTAATAAGCAGTGCACCTGCCTTGGTAAATTCTGTTATAATCTTACTGTAGAGTCTTATCATTCTTGATTTCCTTAATCCTCCTCGAATCACTCCTGTTTCTAAACTTCACATTGCAGTAGCCTTTTTTCTCCTTATTCAGCCTTTTTATGTTGATTCGCTTTGGATTGTTGAGTGTACTTTATTTCTTCTTACTGCAAATTTTTGAGCCCTAGGCTAAGGACAAAATAAGGACAATTTTCTGCTTTAGTTCGCTTTGTGTGCTTTTTCTACAACTTAAGGCAACAAAGAAAAATCAAGCACATTTCAGCAGTTTCAGGTTTTCCTGATGTACATATTCCCCTTTCAGATTGCATCGCAATCTAAAAAATCACCAAGAGCTCGAAAGCTCTTGTAATGCAATAGCCTAAATCGTAGATATTCTACACCAGAAAAATACCAGGAGGAGTGGTCCTTGAGATGCAGATTTTGGTCATCATCTGAGAACATAACAATTTGAGCTGCACAGAGTATGCAGTTTGATGTAAGGAGTGGTCCTTCCATCTGAGTAATATGGATCGAATGCGTAGTTGTACACCTAGTCCCCATGATGCGTGACACGTGCATCAAATGGCTCTGTTGTCGAGATGATAGCAAACTGAAAAAAAAGTTCTAAAACTTTTCTTTAACTCAAGGCATGTTCATGTCCTCTCATTGTAGTTATACATATGAAGGTAGATGAATACCAATAAGATCGGTACCCTTCCATATGCCCCTTCAAAATTTGGCTCCAGATTTTAATCACATTCTCTCCCCCTCCTCCAAAAAAAAAGAGGGAGAATACAGTGCAGAATTTCTGCACCATAGATTATAAAATACAATAACGAGTTAAAAGATTTGAGGAATATTATCCTCAATCCGATTTATAATCATTTTCAGACAAATAATTATCTTCGTCCTCTTCAGGTTCCTCAGGTGAGGCATATTCCTCACCCGAATCATATCTGTCTGACTCTGCG
>JABCKG010007886.1:0-13329 GCA_018851835.1 Hypsizygus ulmarius | reverse complement strand
CAACGTTTCAAAAATCCACCTGCAAAATTTCTGTATCATAACCAAAGAACTTGTTCAGTGGCACGTAAGCGGCTGGAAATCACTCGAGACCTGTGTCTTCTTCGCTCCGTGAGCCATGGTATGCCCGACCACACCCCTTGTCTTCTCCGTCGAAGCGTGGACATGCGTTCTTGGTTGGCTATTGCCAGCCTGGATCAATATCCGCCTGAAGCTGCGAAATCCTCTCCGTCCAATCGCCCCGTTTTCAACGCACACGTCTATCGCACATGAGTTCGTTGTTATTGGCATGGCGAGTGTGACCGCATTCTTCACCGTGGTGGCCGCCGCCGAGACGAACGCAGCGTAAACAGCCGCGCAACACCAGTCGCAAATGAAGCAATTGCGGCAGCCGATGCCGAGGGCAGCGATGTTGCTCGGGATACGTGAAGTGGAGATGGAAGATTCGCCCGTGAGCTGCTCGAGTTTACCAATTTCGTGATCAACGCCGTTGTAGTGATTGTAGCAAGATTGTAGCGACCATCCCAAACATCGCCAGAGGGGTCGATAGTCATCACAAAATAATCGGAGTTGGGGAAGTCTGTCACAACGGCTACAATCAGGTTCGATCTCGTTCGCTCTACAGGTACTTAATCGGCGCCCGTGCGGGACGTGTGTGAGGCCACCTTGGCTTCGCCCAAGCCCGGCGAGCTCAGAAAAAGAAGGCTGTCGAGGCCGCGGACTGGTGTGTTCCCAGTGTAGTATCCCCAGTTAGCGATAAACAGCTTTTCAGAAAGACAAGCACTGAACCATTGAAGGAGCCTCTTGAAATAAGTAGTAGTGACGGTCGTCATGTGTTTTCGAGGACTCTGCGATTATTTTCAGACTGGTCACGGTGGGGGCCAAAGGGAAGGCGGACGCGGTTGCATGTTCAAGCGTCAAATGGTAAGAAATGTCCTAGGCATAGAAACTAGATTCGGGCAGTGCGGAAGTCTGTTAAGCACCAAGGAACTGTGAGGCACTGAGGAATGGCTCCTCGCTCGCTAATAGAAAGGCCGGCAGCCACATTTCGTGAGCGTGCGTCCGATATCTGCCGCACCTTATTGTAGCCTTTTGAACAGGATGTCGACTTCGTATGTCCGTATCTGAGTCCGATGTATGTGTGTTGAGGTGTGTTGGCCACTGGTGGCCAGTGAAAACTAGATAAGATTGACCGATACCATTGTTGTCTTGAGGTTCTATCTCCAGGTCGCGCCGTCTGCAGTCAATACCGCACATAGGAAACATACCCCTGCGCCGAAAGGTGTACTTATATGCGTCAAAGTAAAACATTTGCAGGAACTTCTGAGGTTGAATTCCGGTTAATGTGACAGGTCTGTGCACAGTGTCACACTGTGACCTTCGTCACACAACGATGCCGTTGTTTCAACGACGCAATGTCCAGGAAATCGCTGAAATCCTCTTTCTTTGAAACCTTCATATCAAGCCATAATGCTCACAAGCCAAGTGCCCAATTCTCACCAACATTCTGGGCTATTTCGCCGATATTTGGGTGTCAAAATCACCTAATATTAAACCAAACCAAAAAAGAATGAAGACGACGAGAGTTGGGAGGAATTTCAGAGGTTTTTGGATGACTGGTGGGTGCGTTGGATAGGAATTCGGAGGCGGGATGAGGAGGAGGATGCAATGAGGCGACTGCCAAACAACACCAAATATGAAAGAGGCACCGCCACAGCAGAGGCTGCACTGAGAGTTCATCACCAAATCCACTGAGCTCGCCAATCTGAATACCGACCTTGTTTCTTTCCGACTTTCAAATATACTACAAAGCCGTATATTATCCTGTAGACTGGGTCATCCAAGACGAAAGAAAGGTGAGTCTATCGTCGCCACTTCATTTGTTTCTCCTCATCAGAGCTCACCGCCGGTTAGAACATACCACTTATAGTGCTCGTTGACATTAGCATCGTCGGTGACCAGCTCACCGCAATTTTTCAATGAACGACCCTGGCCCATATTCACAACCAGTGCCGGAATACAACTTTCCACCGACCACCTATTACTCAGAAGAGGTTGTGTCCCACACCATCACCATACCTCCCATGGGAGCTGGCTTTCTCCGTCGATCTAGCCGGCACAGGACAGCATCATTGAACGGTGGACCATCTGGGTCCGAGTACCATGAAAGCGATAAGTCTATGGAAGCTCCCCACGAAGACCAAGAGGATCCGGAGGAGCCAGAACCCGTCGAGTACGCCACGACTTCCAGAGGCCGGAAAATAGTCAAGAAAACATACACCGAGAGTAACAGTGAAGACGACGGGATCCCAGGGATTTCCAATATCTTTGAAGACGACGCAGTGGAAACCCAACCCAAACGCACTTCTCGCCACTCACACGATGCAGACGACGACGACGACGACGAGGTGGGGCCTCGGAGATACGCGCTTAGGGGGAGAAATAGACCTTCTCAGCGAAATTTCATCGTCAGCGACGATGAAGACTCGAAGATGTCTCACGGTGGTGGCAGATACGCAACGCGAAACAGGACCAAGAAAGCTGTCCAACCGCAAAAATCGACACCTGCTACCACTAACGGAGGTCCTTCTCAACGCTCCCGCCGTCTTACCAGGCGAAACGCTGCCCGTGCCTCGCAGGAAGAGGAGGATATTTACGTCGACCACACCTCTTCCGGCGCCTCTGCGGATGCAGACGGGTCCCTGGATGACGCGCCGCACACATCGTCTGACCTAGAGCCCGAGCCTGAACCGGAAGCCGAGGCTGAAGAAGAAGGCGATGGAAAGCCCTACGCGCTTCGACAGCGACAAAGGATTAACTACGCGATACCACCGCCACTCGAAGAGATGCGGAAGCCGCCACCAAAACCAAGTGCAGGCGGCAGGACCGGTGGCAGGAGTAACGGCGCCGGCGGATATCATGGTGGACAGGGGCGGGGGACGAAGGGACGCGGGTTGGGATGGAGTGCGAGTGGGGCAGAGCTGGGGAGGTGGATGGGGATGGGAGGCGATGATTCTGATTCGGACCATGCGACGAGGACACCAAGGAAGCCGTTTGGGGGCACTGGGTTCGGTACGATGGCAGGGGCTGGCGGTGGAGGCATGCTTGGGGGTGACCTGGCTACTGGTGGAACTCCGTCCAATTTTGGAAAGATTACTGGCGAAGCAGGTGAGGAGAATTAAACGTTTTACCTTGTCATCCTGACTGAATTTCCAAGCTCTCGCCGATGCTGATCCCCTCGGTGTCAACATGGAAGTTACGTTCAATGAGGTTGGGGGATTAGACGAGCGTAGGCCGTTTTCATCGCATACCCTTCTTATTCTCGTTGATGGCCTTCTGCACGACAGATATACATGCATTAAAGGAGATGACCCTTCTACCGCTGCAGTACCCCGAAGTCTTCAAGCAGCTCAACGTGACCCCGCCGCGTGGGGTCCTCTTCCATGGACCTCCAGGAACGGGAAAAACTCTCCTAGCCAGAGCACTAGCCACGAGCTGCCGTACTGAAGGCAGATCCATCTGTACGTTGCTTACCATCCTCACACGTCGTTATTCCACTAATGTCCTCCCTTTCCTGCCAGCCTTCTTCATGCGCAAAGGTGCCGACTGCCTATCAAAATGGGTCGGCGAAGCCGAACGCCAATTACGCCTCCTCTTCGAAGAGGCTCGTGCCTCCCAGCCCTCTATAATTTTCTTCGACGAAATCGACGGGCTCGCACCGGTTCGATCGGCAAAGCAGGACCAGATACATGCATCAATCGTTAGCACGCTGCTTGCGCTGATGGACGGGATGGACGGGCGCGGGCAGGTCATCGTCATCGGTGCGACAAATCGCCCGGACGCGGTGGATCCTGCTTTGAGGCGCCCTGGGAGGTTTGATAGGGAGTTTTACTTTGGGTTACCGGGTTTTGAGGCGAGGGAGAGGATTTTGGGGATTATGACGAAGGGGTGGGCCGGGTGGGGGGAGTACGTAGATGAGGAGGGCAAGGGCAAGGAAGTTGTGAATGAGGGAGGAGTGGTTAACGAGAAGGAGAAGGAGAAGGAGAAAGGGAAGTGGGTTCCGAGTGAGAAGTTGAATGGCCTTGCAAAGCTTACGAAGGGGTATGGAGGTGCTGATTTACGGGTATGCTAACATTCTTTCATCCTTTCCCTTGACGTTGTTGACGGATGCTGCTTGGCGATGTAGGCTCTATGTACCGAAGCCGCGTTGAATGCTATTCAACGAAGGTATCCCCAGATCTACGAGACCAACGATCGACTGCTTTTGAAACCCGAGTCGATTGTAGTCGGCCTGAGGGACTTCATGATTTCCATCAAAAGTATTTCTTCCCTCTCTGTTCCTTTCTGAGGTGCCTGAAACCTTCCTTCCTAGAACTGGTACCTTCTTCGGCAAGGTCATCATCCTCGATGGCAACACCACTACCTCCACAATTCGGTCCCCTGTTGACCGACGCGTTGGAACGTGTTAAAGCTGTCATCTCGCGTGTGATGCCAATAGAGAAGAAGCTCACTGCTTTGGAAGAAGCGATGTTCGAAGACGACGGTGGAGAGGAAGGTGCCCTAGAGCGAGAGATGCTGATGCAATGTAAGTGATTTACTTCTGATGTAGCCCAAAGACTGACTAGTTTTTTTTAGCTATGCAAAGGCTCCGTGTTTATCGTCCCAGGGTTGTGTTGCATGGCCCTGTTGGCATGGGACAAAGCTACGTCGGCGCCGCTGCTCTGCACTACCTCGAAGGCTATCATATACAAAGTCTGGAGTTAGGCACTCTAATGGGCGATTCGACTCGTGTATGTCTTGACCTTGTTGCTCTCTGCTCCTACTCACATGCATTTCGTAGACCGTCGAAGCTGCTATCGTTCAGCTTTTTGTGGAAGCAAAACGTCATCAGCCTTCAGTAATCTACATTCCTTCGCTTATCGGATGGTGTGCGACCGTCTCGGAAACTTCTCGAGCCACAATTCGAGCGATGCTCGACACCGTTGCACCTACAGATCCTATCCTTCTCCTCGCAGTAATTGATGGCGATTATTTGGAACTCCCCCCAGACGTTAGGGGTTGGTTCGGACCGACAAAGGACAACCGTGTTGAGCTGAGAAGTCCAACGCCTGCACAGCGAGGCGAGTTCTTCGAGCCACTCCTCAAGGATGTAAGCCGGCCGCCGAATCAGTTTGTTGACGGCGTCAAGAGGAAGAGGAGAGTGCTTGAGAAGCTCCCCATTGCCCCGCCATTGGAGCCTAGGAAGCCCACTGCGGCAGAACTGGCATTGCAGGAGGAGAACGATCAGAGGATCATCACCCTTCTCAAATACAGGCTTGGTCCAATCCTGACCGAGCTGAAGCGCAAGTTCAAGAGGTTCACGAAGCGTGCGACGGTACGTTTTTAGATGTGAAGGTGATGCGGGTTATCTAACCTAGTTTTCTTTGTCTTTGCAGGAAGAATACAACTTTGAGGAGGAAGCTGTGGCTCCGATGGAACCCCCTCCTCTCCCTTCCACCATGGAGCAAGTTGGCCAACCTTTGGCCAACGGCGTGATTGATCTCACTCAGAGTCAGGCGACCGAATTTGGCACTCCACAAGAGCTTGCTGCGAACGGCCCTGTGAATGGCATTGTTCATCACTATGAAGAACAGCAGTCCGAACAGTTGCAACAGGTAGCTGTTATGCAGCTCCCACATCTGTTCGACATGGATTTGGAGAAGATGCACACGGAGCTATATAAGGGACGTTACCTAACACCTCAGGACTTTCTCGACGACGTTGGGAAGATGGTGCACAACGCGAACGCCCGTGCTTATGAGGACCTCGACCGATTATATAAAGCGCAGGCGATGTTCACTGCCGCGCAGGTCAGCATCCAGGAGTTCGACCCGCAACTTCGCATGGAGTGCGAACGGATGGCTGTCAGGGAACGGCAGCGGCGAGAAGAGCGTCGGAAGGTCAGGGACCAGGAGAAAGAAAAGGAGAAGGGGAAGGCTTCACATGACGAAGGACAGGTGAATGGGATGAGACGCAGTGGGCGAAACACTGGCCAGCAGCCAGAACTGTCTATTACTGATCCCGTTCAGTTGGAGCGTCGTTTGAAACGTCAAAGATCGAACGAAGCTGCAAGTGATGCCCATGCATCGGAGGAGGAGAACGGTGAAAACCGTGAAGCTAAACGAACGAAGATGGTCGCAGACGAGGACGACCGTGATCCGCTAGATATTGTTAGCCCCACACCTCTACCACAACCACGAGTACACTTTGCACCTGATCTGGATCCGATGAGGAACCTAACACCGGCCGATCGTGACATGGACATGGTCGTTGACGAGGTACCGCAGCCTCGACGCTCTTCAGGCTTCAACCCGTCGCTTCTGAACCCCATGCCCTCTCCTGTGGTCGAATCAATTCCATTCTTCAATTCAGGATCTTCATCAATAGGAGTAAATGGTATCCAGTCATCGATCACTCATTCTCAAACTCCACCACCAAGCCTACTTGACGATCCCGCAAATCCTTTTCTCGAGCCTCACTCCCTCCCAGCTTCAGCGCCGTCTCCGCCTCGTACGCCGTCAGTACATCATTCCAAATCGCCTGAAATACAAAACGCATCCCCTTCGCCGGCTCCGATTGTCATCGAGCGTACACCAACACCGCTACCCGACTTCCATCTCAGCGAAGACCTGATGACCGATCTTCGGTACCGCTTAGTCGACGAAACTGGGGAGCTCGCGATCGAGGAGCTCGAACAGCTGCGTGCAACGTGTCTCGGGGCCGTTTGGCGTCATCGAACGGAATGGAACCGCGATGTGCTAGTCCAGGAGTTATTGGACGTGATTCGGCAGTTTGTTTCTGAGGTTGCAGTCTCGCGATAGAAGTTACTGCTGTACATCTTTCTTCTCCTATCGATGATAATCTATCTCCCCGCCCGACTCATCTATTGTATTCCAAACCTCATTCTAGATCTTGTGATCCTACAGTACATATTTATCATGTAAAGCCAGTCAGTTATTCTTTCCACTTATCATACGCAGATGAGAATGATCTTGATGCTAAATGCTTTTTTAATTGATCCGACGGACATAAGTATCATGGGCTAGCTAGTTTAAAGATTGATCACGGAAAGCAAAGACGACAAAGGAAACGAACAAACAAGAACAGCAAAAAAGCGGTATAACAGGCGGGCCTCCACAATCAGCCTGACAAGTACTCTCTGTGAGGTAGGTGGGAGTGCGTTTTCCGAACGAAGGATGAGTGTCTTCACAGGCATATTACGCGCCGTCCCACCACTGCCCAGAATGCCGAACGACAGATATGCTCCCCTTGATACAATATGTACAGTCCACATCCCCAGGAGGCGAGTCGTTCAAAGACCTGACGAGAGCTTGCTTGGCTGAAAACCTCGGGTTTGGACATATATGTTTGTAAATCTCAAAAGAGCTTCCTGCTCCCACGAGAAATTGCCAGAATGAGTCGAGTCAGCCGATGGTAAGCAAGATCTTCCCAGGTAAACATGACTTTAGTATCGACGACCTGTACGCCCACCACCTGGTCCTTGGTATGGTCCGTAATCTGGGGGAGGACGACCACCTACGAATGCCGAGTCATGTGAGAAAAAGCAGAGCGGTCAAAAAGAAAGAAGGACTCACCACCTCGGGGAGGAGCGACGGGGGCTGGCGATTTCACTCTTCCCCCGACGCTGCTGCTGCTGGGAATGACCGCATTCCTGAACAGATTCATGAGATCCTCCGTGCGGAAAACAGGACCTGGTAATTAACAATAAGCTACGAGAGCTTATAGTCAAGGCATGAAGCCTCCGACACGCACCGTCAAATACCGAAGGCGCAGGTAGCTCCCCAACGAACCACGAGATAACAGGCGGAATAACTGGAACGCGCGGCTTCTCCTCCTCTCTTTCCTGCACGCGAGGCGGTGGCCTGTCCCTAGAATCTCTATCCCTCTCCCATGCTGGCGGAGAGAACCGTCTCCTGGACGGCGGTGGCGGCGGCTCCCACCTGTCCCTGTCCCGATCTCTATCACCTCTGCCAGTGGGAGGAGGCGACGACGGACGCGCACGCTTATGTCCCTGGCCATAGTCGCCGCCGTTGCCTCTGTCTTCTCGCTTGCGATAGTCGGGCGAGGACGGCCGCTTCAGTGTGCTGGCAGAGCCACCGCCATTGGCCGTGCTGCTGCTGCCTACGAGTGATCGCGGGGTCTCGTTTCGAGCTAGGGGCTGGGTTGTCGCTTTGCGCGCCATGGCGAACCCAAGGTCGCGCGCGGCGATAGCGTCAGTGCCGAGATATATGTGACGCTGTGCAAAGCGCTTGATTGGGGGATCTTAATCACTTATTAGGAGAAGTAATTTCAGAAAAGAGACGAAGTATCTTACCAGTAGAGTAAATCTCTGCGATGCGTTTTTCCAACTTTTGAGCACCGTCGAGGTCACCGTATTGATACTCATACCTGGCCCAGCGTTCCCACAGGGGACGGGCACGCTCAGGAGGGAATGTCCCAATCACACGTTCAAAGAGAGCTCGAGCATCTGGTTTACAAATTTAACCCATCATCAAAACCACAAAGGGGAAATTACTTACTATTCTCGTCGTTGATCGAGATGAGGAACCCGAGATATCTCAAGACATACTCGATCTCATCGCCAAAGAGATCCAAGCCCTTCTCAAAGATCCGGCTTGCAACGGACTTGTCGTCGGAGCAGTGATACTCCATCAACGCTAGTGATCGGAACAGATGAGTCAAAAAATATGGAAATGAAAACTTGGGAGACACACCGGCAGCTTCATATACTTCCCAAGGTGCCCATCTATCTTTCCTGGCCTTGCCGAACACTGCCCTAGATGACTTGACGCCCTCCGCTCTTCGTCCAAACCGCATGTAGACAATATACGCGAGACCATACTCTGTTCTCCGTTCAGCCAATTCGGATGATTTTGGTGGCTTCTCGTCAGAATTTTGTGTATTAAATGATGAGTTTTGCGAAGAGGTTCCTGCTTCTGTGACCGCTGTTGGTGCTACAACACCACCGGCATAAGGCGTTGCACCTCCATTCAATGTAAACGATGCCTCGGCAGCTTTGGTGCGTGCTTCGAGGGCTTCGAGGTCGGCACGTAGCACGGAGAGGAACTTGTCGTATGTAGCGTGAACATCCTCAAATTCTTTCTTGGACTCTTGGGCTTCGGCATATGCAAATGTGAGGAGGAAGCTAGGTGTGACGGTCAGTCAGTGTAACATTCTGTGTTATGAGAGATCAGGGACCTTGTAGGATTGGCCTCCATCCCCGCCCTAAGGATCGACATCGCCTCATCGTGTCTACCCACGCTGCTCGTCCACGTGTACGCCATGAACCTATGATGAAATTAGAGGACATCTCGTGCAGGATCAAAGAAATAAAGCACCATATCTCGGTATAATAGCGCATGCGAATGACTGCCTTGCGATACACACCCTGGATACGCGATATTAGTACCGCGCGGTCCCTATCCTCGATCTCCAGCGGGTTGCTCTCCTCCCACTTGAGGTATGCTTTCCACTTGCCGACGAGCATGCGCTCTGGCGCGGTGAATGTAGGCAGAGATGGCAGAACCAAATCTGGTCTGCCAGGATGTGTTGCAGGCGGGGGCGTTGGGGGGTACAGTCCGCCGACATGGTTGATCAGCTGCCGGAGAGTTGTTCGGGCTTGCATATGTGCTGGGGAAAGGTCTGCCATGAATTTCTTTGCGGTGATCCTATTCAAGTTCGTTTCGAAGGACTCCAGTTCTTGCCACAACCCTTCTACGTTATCTAGCGGGATTTGAACGGCTCGGTGGTATACCTTTCGGAGTGCGTCCATCTTTTGTTGTTCCTCCCATGTTGTCGTCGTCTGCATCATACGTAAACAGTAACACTTGTAATCATATTTCTGACCTCACCTCTCCCGACTGGAGAAATTGGATATAGTCTCGCCAGATTTCACCACTGTCCTTATCCTGCCCCACGTGGCTCAGCGCGAACTCATATGACTTTCGGACGGTATCACGCGTCGCTGGACCGGTGTTGACGCGTCTGTGGCTCATTCAGCACAGGCACAAGTATAGGTTTAGAATGCCTCACCGAACGTAAACCAAGTAGTACTTCCACAAATCCACAGATGGCGATACTTTGAGAAACTTTTTGAACAGCTCCTCGGCTTCTCCAAAAGTGTTCGGGTCATTCAAAAAGTGGCCAATGTACCGAATTTGAGCCGATGACTGAGAAGCAACATCAGACACGTAAGTTGGAACGAAAAGTAAGGAAACCCCTTGAGGTCACACACAGTGTTCGGGTATTGCTGAAGGAGCGCATCGTAGGAGTCGCGGATTTTTTCAATCTCACCCGAGTTCTCAGCGAGGTCAATTAGCCTTTTCCACCCCTCCGGATTGTGGGGGTTTTGCTTCAGTTGCGCCGTGATTGCCTCGTATTCGGTGAGTGTCGGCAGAGAGTCAGGTGTTGGCTCAGACTTCACGCTGTTCAGAGCATTGAGGATCTCGGCAGATGGCTGCGTCTGGTCGCCTGCATATTCGTCAGATTCTGCCAACATATGTGGCAACCGATAAGTATCTGTTGGAAACAAACGCAAAAAATGTGTAGAAGAGCAATTGCAGAAAGACGTGTGCAAAACTTGTGGAATGGGTCGTCAGAATGCGTTCCCACGCCTGTGGCTGAACAACTTTTGACTTCAACAAGCAGTGGCAGTCCTGGACGGACACGCTCGTCTCAGCAGCACTCGGAGGCTACAAGATCTATTGTCTACGAATTGTCTACATAATTGGTCATTCTACTACTGTTTCCGTCAAGATCGAATTCGTGTGCCTCATTTCTTGCTCTGACTCGACTCTCTCCCACCGTAACTCGAGTCACTTTCACAAAATTGCCAAATGGGGTGCTCATTTCCCATCTGACAGTTTCCTGTCCAGTCACTGTCGATTGTATTAGTTGGATTGAAAATGCCTTTGGCTGGTAAGGCACATAACGTGGTGACAGACACCCCATATTTCTCGTCGCTGGAACAGTTGGACGCTTGGGCGCGTCAGCCAGCCCAGAAGCTTGAAGGCGTTCTGGAGTTTATCCCGCGATCACTCACAGATGAACCGCGAAGTAATGGGAAACTTTTGGTACTTACCCAAACGATATCTATCGATCGCCTAAATCAACGCTAACGATATCGGAAGGTGTGCCATGATTACAAGGTAAGTAGGCGTCCGCGGCTTCTTCGACCTTGAAGTTGAGTTGAAGTGATCGACGTTTTGCGTAGGGCGGCTACACCGAAAATCCGAGCACGCTATCTTATACCTTCAATTTCTGGTCCAGCTGTGACACCTTTGTCTAGTGAGTCGCGTCGATCTATCAAATGCTCACCAGCTCATTGACAGCTTAGCTTTTCTCACAATCGCATTACTGTCCCTCCTCCGGGATGGATTACGGCAGCTCATCGCCAAGGTGTCAGAATCCTGGGTACTTTGTAAGTCGTTTCGTTCAATTTTCTGCGCCATAATGATTGACATGATATTGAATTGTTTGCGTAGAATATTCGAACCTGGAGGAGAAGGGGATTGCCTTCGTCTCCTAGTCGGAAACCTACCACAGTCAATAAATGGGCCAGCGAAATCAACTGTTGCAAGCACGTCGCTTCCGTTATCGCCACACTACGCGCGATTGTTGGCAGAACTTGCTAGGCAGCGTGGATTTGACGGTTATCTTCTTAACTTTGAGTGTCCACTTCAAGGAGGTCCAGAGCAGACGCGGACTTTAGCTGCATGGATTACCATCTTACAGTCTGAGATTTTGGCAAAGGTCGGCAGCCATGCTCAAGCCATATGGTAAGCTGTGATGAATTCGAAAAGAGTTAGATGATCAAGATAATCAGAGTGCTTGTGGCAGGTATGACAGCGTCATCTTCACAGGTCAGCTTGCATGGCAGGACAGGCTGAACAGCCGCAACCTCCCGTTTTTCCTTTCATCCAGTGGCATGTTTACGAATTACACAGTAAGCCTGTAATATCTACGATGCCATCCTGATCAATCCTATCTGTTCCAAGTGGCCTCGCGACTTTCCGTTCCTCTCTGCACAGTATTTCTACTCGCTCGACTCAACATTAACAGGAAACGCACCCGACTCACAGCCGCATGTGTCCAAAAAGTCTCTCCAAGATATCTTCATGGGCGTCGACGTCTGGGGTCGCGGCTCCCACGGTGGCGGCGGCTTTGGATCCTACAAAGCCATCACCCACATCGCACCAGACTCCTTGGGGCTAAGCGTCGCACTCTTTGGGCAGGCATGGACCTGGGAGAGCGAACAAGACAAGCCAGGCTGGAATTGGGATAAATGGTGGGAGTACGAAAGTAAATTGTGGGTCGGCCCTGTAAGTGGGGAAGTCGAGGTACCCGAAGCCCCGAGAAAGAAGGACGAGCCAGAGTGCCCTCATGGCCCATTCCTCCCCATCGCGTCATTCTTTCCCAAAAGTCCTCCTCCAGACCCGTTCAACCTTCCTCTGCATACGACGTTCAGTCCTGGTGTCGGTCGCGCGTGGTTCGTGGATGGTATAAAAGTGTATCAAAGCGCCAACGGTTGGACTGACATTGACAAGCAGTGTACGGTCGGCGATATGGTGTGGCCCCGGCCCGTACTTGAGTGGGAGGGAGAAGAGGGAGATGAACCACTCCCCAAGGCTCTTTCTGCTATCTGCTTTGACGACGCGTGGAATGGGGGTAGCTCTTTGAGACTCAAGCTGTCATGTGCGGGCTCAGAAGCCGAAGAAGCCGCGTTCAGATGTGTCTGGCTACCCATACAGTGCTTGGCCTTCCAGCATGGCAGACACTACGAAGCGAATTTCATCTATAAGTTAGAGTCGCATCCTCACGCCGTTGATTTGGATGTCGGGCTGTCTGTGAAGTTGGCTTCACAGGACACCAATGATGCTCTACAGGTCACTCCGCTCGCCGTCATCGAAAGTGATCTGCCTGGCGGTTGGACCAAACTCTCCATCGAATTCTCCGCCTCGAAAGGCCAGGACTCTCTCGCTATCGCTACCGGGGCTGTTGGCCTGGTTATTGCAACAGCGACCGAAGATACCTCTCATGCTGTCGAGATATCTATCCTCGCGGGACAGTTGAATGTATACCCCCGTCTTCCAAAGACACATGTCGCACACACCCCCAAGATTCTGTGGGCGGACTACGCACCCTCCCAGTCTCCCAAGGACCCCGCATCCCCTTCAGGCACCCTCACCTGGGAAACTGCGGCATCTTTCCCTCCTCTCGACAACATCACTATCATATCGCCCGAAGACCCGTCGTCGGCGTGGGGAGTGCACC
>JABCKG010007885.1:0-13338 GCA_018851835.1 Hypsizygus ulmarius | reverse complement strand
GTCTAGTCTCATGAGACTAAGACCTCAGTCGTTCAGAGTAATAAAGAGTCTGGCTTGTCAAGGCCAAGACCTTAGTTTGGGATCAGTGAGCAAAAACCAGCTAGTATTTGGTAGCTAAGATCAAGTTAGAGATATATGCTAACTAGTACTCAGTATTTATAGATAAGCGAACTGGTCTGTGCGCTATCATTGAGTCGTGGCTAAAATGAGGTCCGATGCTATTGGCTAAATGGTGGAAAATATAAGTAAGGAAAAGGTAAGCGTTTATAGTAAGCGGTCAAGAGTCATTGAGATAGATCGGTAAATATAAGTACAGTGTCTCATGGTCAGGTGTCATAATGAGAAGAGGATTCACATAGGTAAGGAAAGGAAAATCATAACATTACCCCCTATTTAGGTTTGAAATCACTGACTTCAATAAAATCCACTCGGCTCTCCCGTCATATTTGCTACAGCTGCATTGTCAAAGTCATCATCATAGCCATCATCAGAGAAACCTGGCCTTGATGTGTAGGGGGTTGGTGAACGATGCCAATAACAGAGTTTGCAGCGTTCAGGGCATGCCATAGGATAATGTCCTGGGGTGACCTTTTTGCAGGTGTTGCATTGAAAGGAAGTATAGGATGAGGCGTAATGACTGGTCTTTTTACAGCTGAAGCATTCAGCTTGTGTGGGTGGGGCAGAAGGTCATCATGGGGTAACTCGGGCTGGAGGGTTGATTGTAGCATAGATTTGACTTGGAGTCAGTCATGGTAAAACAATTCGTTCAGACGATGAGGTTGTCAGTTTTGAGAAAGGAGGGGTTTCAGGGGATGCAGTCGGGGCAATGATGGGTCGTCATTGTAAGAACTGTCGAAGTTCTTCATAATTGGGGTAGGTTTCGTTAGCGATTCCGTTCAGCATGAGTGAAAGGAGCATAGCATCGAGGGCATTCTCGATTCTGTTCTTCTGTTTCAAAAGAGTCCTGAGGAGCTCAAGAAGCTCATCGAGAGCATAGAGGCTGTTCAAGATCACAGAGTCATTGGGTGTCAGGGTGTCATAGTTGATATTGGATTGGATCCAATGACAGAAGTGGTCGAAGGCAGCAAAGTCTTGGGCAGAAGTAGTAGAGGTAGAAGTGTTGGTCGACATGGTTAGATGATTTGTTTGATACTGGGGAGCTGAAGTCATCTCGTTCGAATGAAAGAGTATTTATTCATCTGATTTGTCATCCTTGTGGTATCAAGCCATGTTGTATGCTTCTGGTGCGAAGTGCACTTTCGTTGAAGAGAGGTGGGCTGGTTCAGAAATAGGGATCAGTGTTTCAGATTGGAAGATCATGAGCTCAATCGCAGAATCATCGTGTTCAGAGGGAAAATGGATCTGGAATTGGATAAATGAATCCAGTGAATCTGGTCATTTGGGGAGGTTTCAGTGATGAAGGTGGATCGAGGAGAGAACATGAAGACAGATAATTGGTAGGAGTAGTCTGAACAGTCTGAACAAAGATCTAGGAACACTTTGAAACTGGTATCTGTCATGATAGTTGCCAGTTTCTAAAGTCGTAGTCGATGTCTTTTGATGTATCGATCTAGAAGGTCACGGAATTGCTCTAAATGGAAGGTTGGTTTCCATGTGTTTTTGGCTGTCGAGTAGCCCTTCCATTTGATCAGGAACATATATTGTCCATGGACTTTCTTGTGTGTGAGGATCGCTTCGATGTCGTAGAATTCTTCTTCGGATTCTATCTCTGGGGGAGGGTTCGTGAAGTTAGGCCCATGGATCTCATTTTCATTGTGTCTGGTGAGAAGGCTCGCATGGAATACCAGGTGGATCTTCCATTGATGCGGTAGTTTGAGCCTATAGGTCAATGGTCCCAAGACTTCCATCATCTCAAATGGTCCTTCTCTTTTCGGGGCTAGTTTCTTTGTCGTGTATTTCATTCTGAGATTCATGGCTTCGAGCCATACTTTTTCTCCTTTTTCGAATGGTTTGAAATGTCTCGTGAGATGTTTCGTCATCTTGTTCCTTGCCAGTTCATGCATGGCCAAGGCTTCATCTTGTGTTCGTTGTAGTTTCACAATCCTTTCTTCTACGGCTGGAACATCAGTTTTCGGATAAGGTGTTGGGAACATTTTCAGGTCATATCCCATTATCAGGTAGAATAGTGATGGGTTTCTGGCAGAATGGGTCCGGTTGTTGTGTGTAAATTCTGTGAGGGATAGGAAGTCCTTCCATTGTTTGGGGTTGTTTGCACAGAAGATCCTGAGATAAACCTCAAGTTCTTGGTTTACTCGTTCCATCTGTCCATCTGTCTGGGGATGATATGCTGTACTCATCTTCAACGTGATTCCTAGGAGTCGTCCTAATTCCCAGAATACTCTTGCAGTGAATTGGGGTCCTCTATCGGATATAATTACATTGGGTAAACTGAATCGTTTGTAGACATGTCTGAGGAGATTGTCTGATGTTTCCAAGGCATCAATCGTTTTCGTACAAGGGATAAAAATTACCCCCTTCATAAGGCCATGGTCTACCATGACTATGCATAAATAGCTTCCAATGTTCTCGGGTAGATCTGTTATAAAATCTATTGTTATCTGCATGAAAGAGCATGTCGCAGCAGATTTGATCAGCATCAGTGGTGTTACAGTGGGATGCATATTCGGCTTTATTTGTTGATACGTTGCACATCCTTTGATGTACTTCTTTATGAAGATGTACATTCCAGGCCACCAGTAGTCCTGTTTGACAAGTTCCAGGGTTTTGAACTGTCTGGGGTGTCCGGTCGAGGTAGAGTTGTGGTATCATTCCACAATTGTTCATCGTAATTTGGGGTCATTCAGTACATAGCATTTGTCTCAGTAGAACAACATGCCATCATCAATTTTCCACTCTTGTAGATCAGATTTTATTGGAGCAATGCCTTTGCTTTTCAGGTTTTGGATTGCATCTATCATTACTTCGTCTTTCATCAATGCTGCGGCGAGTGCAGTTTTCAGTTCAGTGTCGATTATTCATATGAATAGTTCATCGGAGAGTAAGATCACATCTTCGTTATCATGATCTTTGGTCGGGCATAGATCATGTCATCGGGACAATGCATCAGATTGGACCATCTGGCTTCCAGGAACATGCACAAGTTTGATATCAAATTCTGACAAGAAGAGGCTGAGGCTCCACCTTGCTTGTCATCTGTTCAACTTCTGTGCTGTTTGAAAGTATGTCAAATTTTTGTGGTCTGATAGGATCATTATCAGATGAGGAGATCCTTGAAGATAGTGATGCCATGTCTCGAGCGCTCACACTATTCCCAATAGTTCTCGATCATAGATCTGATAGTTCTGTTGTGTCGCATCGAAGGAGTGAGAGAGGTATCTGCATGGATGCCATTCTCTGTTTGTATCTTGTTGTCGTACTAATGCTCCTGTCGCATGTTTCGAGGCATTTGATTTAATGATGAATAGTTTTGTCTTGTCCAGCATTATGAGCACCAGTGCTTCAAGAAACTTCGCTTTCAGCATTTCGAAAGCTTTCTGGCAATCATCATTCCATTCCCAAGCTTTGTCTTTCTTGGTTAGGTCATTTAGCGGTCGTGCTAGTTCTGAGTAGTGTCTGATGAATTTTTGGTAGAAGTTTCTGAATCCTAAAAAGGATCAGACTCCCTTCACTGTCGTCGGTATCAGCCAGTCTTTGATTCTCGCTAGTTTTGTCAGGTCCATTGAGACTTTATCATGGCTAATTATCATTCTAAGGTATTCAATTTTGGTTGTTTCAAACGTGCATTTCTCCAGTTTCAGGAAGAGGTCATTTTCTTGAAGTCTCTGGAGTACTCGTAGAGTCCGTCATCGGTGTTCCTCTATGTCATTAAAGAAAATTAGCATGTCATCCATATAGATAATCAGCCATCCTTCGTCAATCATGTCTTTGAACAGTTTGTTCATCATCGTTTGAAATGTTGCCAGTGAATTGCACAAGCTGAAAAATATAACTGTCAGTTCATAGAGTCCCCTGTTTGTCTTGAATGTGGCTTTCCATTTATCGCCGTCTTTGATCCATATGTTGTTATACCCCCATTGTAGGTCTAGTTTCATAAACACCATTGCTCCTTTGAGTTTATCCATCAGGTCTCCAACCAGTGGAAGCGGATAGGTGTTCTTGACAGTTCCTTCATTAAGATATTGATAGTTCTGGCATGGCCTAAGCTGTCCTTCTTCTTTCTTGCTGACAAAGAAGAAAGGAGATGCCATGGGAGATTTCAATGGTTGGATGTATCCTTTCCTCAAGTTCTCGTTGAGGAATTCGTCCATCTTTTCCTGTTCTGCTGGGGTAAGGGGGTAGACTTTGCAGTCTCTCGGTACAAAATCAGGTTTCAGGTCAATCGCGTGGTCATAGATCCGTCATTCGGGCATCCGTTCCAAAGCCTTTTTTTCAAAAACCGATTTGTACTCCTTGTAATGTTCCGGGAGTAGATCATTAATGATTTTGGCTTTGTCTGGTTTCTCTTGGGCATCATGTGCTAGCCCTTGTGAGATGGAGGTTTTTGCCCTGATCCAAATGTTTTGACCGTAAGAATATTGCATTGATCTAATGGACTTGGTGAAATGTCCCATAGATGGTCCTGGTTCGTATGTCAGTATGTGATGTTCTTCTGTAAGCGGTGCCATGATGGGTTCAAATATTCCAATAATGTTTTCTCCTTGGATGTAACCTATCAGCAGGTCATCATCCAAGATATCTTGGTCCAGGATCGGGTTTGATGTTCCAGTAGGAGAGGTGTCTTTCTGTATCAGTTCATTTGTTTTCACAGGTTTGGGAAGGGGGGTGTCCGGTGGTTCAGATGTGTCCATGAGAATGGGTTCGTCTGGCCCAAGAGTAGATCCTACTACTTGGGGTTCTTCATCGTGGATTTCTTCCATTGTCATTTGTTGCTGTGCCTGTGGTTTCTCCAGGATCATCAGTTCGACTAGCTTCGCTCATCGAATGATCTCAAGAGCATGTGCCTTGATTCGTTCTCTGTTTCAGATCATTCTGATAACAGATCCTATCGTTCTTTTGAACCTGGTAGGCTCAATCTTCAGGGTTCCATGTTCCCAATCAATTTCTGGGTTGTATTCCTTCAACCACGGTAATCCAAGGATCATGTTTTCTTTTTCTAGTCCAGTGACAAGGAATCGGGTTCATGTGCAATGTCCTGATATGATGACATTTATTGAGGCAAATCATATGATATTGCCTTTCTGGTTCGGGGTGTTGTCTACATTGTAGACCGGGATCAGTTTATTGAGGAGCTTCATTGGTATCTTGTTATTTCTGACAAATTCATTGTCCAGAAAAATTCCTCCTGCTCCGGAATCGATGAGAGCTTTGGTGTCGACAGTTATCTCACTGTCTGCAACTAAAATGGGTATACACATGGATTGACAATTTGTTTCAGCTACAAGTACAGGTGAGATAAGTATCAGGGTGGGTCCTAATGTCAAGGTAGTCCACTGCTTTAAAAACCTTTGTCTTTGAGGGTTTTCATTGCTTCTTTCCTCTCTTCCAGTTTGAGGTCTCCCATGATGGCCTTGATCTTGGCATAGGCTTCTCTTTCCATGTTCTTCTTCAGTGGTGGCTGGTACTGGTTCCTGTCCTGGGAACTGCTAGCCTTGTGATCAGTTGCTCGGTGTCCTAGCTTGTGACACTCGAAACATAGGCCTTTCTTCATGTGTTCATCTCTTTCTTCTTGGCTGAGATGATCAATGTCCATCGTGTTTGGGTCATGGGCTGGAACATATTGGGATGGGTTGGTGGAGAAGTATCGAGGATAGGTCTTGTCATTTTGGCCTTGTAGTTTCTTGGATCGATTGACAATGGCTTTGGCTCAGCACCATTGGTTGTCAAATCTAGAAGTGTAGGTGTACCATTTGGCGATAGTTTCAGATACAGTTTGTAGACCATAAATCTTCTCTACTAGCTTGGGGGCTAGTCCTTCCATGAAATAATCAATGGCTGCTGCCTCTCCCTCAAGTTTGCTGTAGTGGAGGAGGGTTTTGAATTCCGATATGTATTCATTGGCTGTTCTTGTCTGTTTCAAGCTTTTCAGCTTAGATCGTGCATCTCCGGCTTTGTCTGCTGTGAAGAATGCCATGGTTAATTCTGCGAGAAAGGCATTGTATGAGGGCCACACTCCTCCTTCTTTGATATAGTCATCTACCTTCATCTCTTTCCATGCTTCAGCTGTTCCTCTATTCATGTACGATAGTATGAAGGAAACCTTCTGCTGGTCCGTCTTGTAGACGTCTTTGTTCAGCGAGAGATAGAGGTTGACATCGGTCAAGAATCATCTTGTCTGGGATCAGTTTCCATCAAACTATGATGGGGTCTTTATCTTTAACTCAGGTACTCGAGTTTTGTTCATGGTCATCATTGTCGGGTTCATTGGTAGTGTCAGAGTTTGTGGAGGTTCAGGAAGAAGTTCAGCAGATGGTAATGGTAGGAATGGGGTTGGTGTCAGTTCTGGTTCTTTCAAGGATGAAAGAGAGTTTGGTTCAGGTTCGAGTGAGTGTTCTGCTGAATGAAAAGTGTCTTCTTCTTCTGAGCTCGGCGCTGGAGGGGGAGTTGGCAGAGATACAGAGGGTGCTCAAAAAGTGCTCCTGCATGAGGTTCTGGACCTTTGAGATCCTGTTGGGGGATCAATAGTGGTTGCCTTTACCAGGGATGGTAGGTGTTCATGTCAACTTGACCTTTTGTTAAGCTGGTGCTTAACTCATGATCTGAGTCATCGTTCTGTGTAATTCCTGGGCTTCGTGGAATACACCTATTTGTCCAGTGACAAAGATAGTCGTTCGGGTTCAGGAGAGTCTAGTCTCATGAGACTAAGACCTCAGTCGTTCAGAGTAATAAAGAGTCTGGCTTGTCAAGGCCAAGACCTTAGTTCAGGATCAGTGAGCAAGAACCAGCTAGTATTTGGTAGCTAAGGTCAAGTTAGAGATGTACGCTAACTAGTACTCAGTATTTATAGATAAGTGAACTGGTCTGTGCACTATCATCGAGTCGTGGCTAAAATGAGGTTCAACGCTATTGGCTAAATGGTGGGAAATATAAGTAAGGAAAAGGTAAGCGTTCATAGTAAGCAGTCAAGAGTCATCAAGATAGATCGGTAAATATAAGTACAGTGTCTCATGGTCAGGTGTCATAACAAGAAGAGGATTTGCATAGGTAAGAAAAGGAAAATCGTAACACTTGTCCTTCCTCTGCATCGACCTCTTCTTCCTCTCCTTCAGTGCTGGCATCCCAGAAGGGGTCATCTTCTGCAGGACCGGCCTCTCCCTTCCACCACCAGGCCTTGTCAGTCGAGGTTGGGCCACACGCATGGCCAGCACCTCCTGATCATCCTCACTCTCTGACCACTGGGTCAGGTCCACCATCTCCACATCTGCCACCACCCCTCGGGGCAGCACAGTGGTCCGAGGTACAGGCTGGGAGTGAGGGCCAGGCAGCTTGATGACCGGCAGTGGTGGCAGACCAAGCAGAGGTGTGCCCTGGGCTGCCTGCATAGCCAGCACCTCCTGCAGCTGCTGGGCCACAGGCACTCATTGCACTCGGAGATCAACCATGTAGAGAGGGAGAGGCATTGCCTCCCTCAGCGGTGGTGTCACAGGTCGAGGCAGCCATGGTGTTGTTGGTCGAGGCGGTAGTGGTGTAACAGAATGTGGAGGCAGCAGGGTGACTGGACACAGCAGCGGTGTAGGTGCTCGAGGGGCCAGCAGGTGCTCACCAGAGTCGAGCCAGCTGGAGGCAATGATGAGGGCAGCCTGAACATCAGCGGGCACCTCGATGTTCCCCTGGAGGCATTGCAGATGCATCCACTGGCTCTCAAGCATCCTCTGACAGCAAATAAACAACACAAGTTAGCAGATGCATATGAAAGGAAAAACTAAAAAAAATGCACTGTGGCACTCGCAAACGAGTCTGCCCATTCATCCTAGGCCACCACCGGTGTGTCATATGCAGGCACCTGCAGTGCTGCCTCCAACATGACTGCAACAGCATGGTTCCATTGTTCTTGCAAAGCGCAGAGGTCGGTGGTATCAGACATGGCAGTTAAAGAAAACGAACTTCAACACGTGGCTTCAATCATTGCCTGGGCTTCTCATCTGACAAATACCTCCATTGCCATATTCAGACATGGTGATCAAAATACCCCATATCCAGGTAACACTTACGTGCCATCTCAGTGGTCACATCATCTACACCACATCATGCCATTTTTTTTTTTTGCCCCGAGGCGAGTATTGGACCCGACTTTGCCCCCGATCCCACTAGTTATCTACATATGATGACCCTGCTGGGTCGGATGCCTGAATCATCTCATCCAACCTGGCAATGAGGTTACCCAACATTCTCCGCACAGATTCAATCTCGTTTTGCATGGCCAACACCAGACACCTGCCCTCCATGGGGTCACCTATTCGGATTGCTGACACTGCCATATACAACAGCCCCACACTCTCATCCACTCCGTCTAACACTATCTCCTCCATGTCTGCCAACCCAGTATCCAAATCTAATGGATTTCCTAAACTAGGCATTGTAGGGGAATCATACAGATCAATCGAGACTGATGCTGCCCAACCAGCAGGTGCGGACTCTGGAGCAAGGACACTGGAGGAGGGTGGTGTGTTTTACCGCAGGACTGGCAATGCACACAGGAATACCATGGTCGTCGCACAATACAAGCGGGCCCAGTGGCGTATCTGATGCATTGGTACCCACTGCCTGGCCATGATCAAGCATGCCCTTCAACCACTTGGTGGCCTTAACATCAACGGCTCATTTGTCATCAAGAGTTGGCAATCGGACTATGTTCTCACCGATCTGACATAATCTATGACAATTAGGTAGATGGAGGAGGTCAACAGAGTGACACTCACAACTAGCTGGTAACCCTCCATCGACCAGTCATGCCACACTCTGAAACTGTTCTCAGGCGTCGGAAGATTATTATGTGCCAATTGATGCAGACAGCGACTAACCTCCTCATATTGGTGAATAAGGATGCATTGGACAGCATAATCAGCAAAACCGCTATAGTCGATGCTGGCGCGATTGGGGTAATCCATCTGGATACTGTTCCAATATCTCGGGACACAGGTCCCTTATAACCAATTCACCTCAGCAGCTCCCAACAGCTCTTCTACCACCAGATCGACCATGGATGGTCGATATTCAAGCCTGGGGGACCTGTGAGGTGCCCTCACTGACTACACAGGAATTCTGGTCAGACCAATCTTTTGTCGGAACTCGGGTCTGGAAACACCAGAAATGGAAGCTGGGGGGTGGAACACATATATCATGACACATTACACTGGATAAACACAGCCGATCGTCCAAGCTACTGCCAAGCACCTGAGGGGTTTAAGCCACAAAATGATGGCAGATGGATATGATCCCAATCCTCTGATCAACAGGCTATTGACATCTGGGCCCCACACACATGTGGATGCACCAGAAAAGATATGGTCCATGCTTCCGACGAGGAAGAGGGTTCAGGACAGTCAGGAAACATCGGACAGTCATAGGCACAGACATTTTAGTATAAATAGCTACAGACATTTTAGTATAAATAGCTACAGAATACATGTAGATAGGACAGTTGAATACACTTCAACTCTAGAGCCCAATAAAGCTCTTCTCGAACTTGCAAAGAAAGAAGATCTGAACTCAGAAACTTGACCAAAGCAAGTAAAAGCTCGACCAAGACATAGAAAGAGAACCCGACATCGACCAAGGCCCATACATCACTCACACAAGAACTAGACAAGACTTCGAACTGACTCTGTCATCGACCCAACCCCGACTCTGATCTGCCCTCTTCCACTCCCCTGACATCCAGGTCTCTGTCCTGCCCTCTCCTTTCACTTTCCCACTGCCAGCATTGCTGACAGAAGTCAGCAGTCTGTCTTGGGTTTCTCAACCCAGCCTCGCACCAACAATCACAGCGGTTCGCATTTTTTGGTTATAGATGTGAGGCCTTTCATGCCTCAAGTCCTCTTGTATCGAGGTCCTTTGTCCCTCGATACATAGGTGACCACCATCCTGTTAAGGATATAGTTCACTCCATGAACTATGGTGTCCACCTATATGCCCTTTCAAAATTAAAAACCAGAATCAATATCTGGTTCCCTCCTCCCTCAAATAACAGGGATTGCATACAGTTACAAAAACTGTATAGAAGGATACATGTTGGGTTCATAATACCCAACATTGGAGAGGAGAGATCATTATTCTCGATCAGAATAATAATCAGTCAACGTGGCATCATTGTTGACCTCTGCATGATCCGAGTCTTCCTCATGATACTCGGTCATCACACCATCCTGCTCTGAGTCCTCATACTTGGGTTCCTGAATGTCATTATCTAAGTCCACCTGGGACTTGGATTCGTTCTCCTCTGGTTCAGAGTACTCATGGCACTCGAAACCCTTACACTCCTCATCATACACACTGGCCTCATAAGGCTGCCAGTGTTCCTCAACAACAACTTCACAGTCGTCTGGTTCTGAGCATGGAATAGTGTACCTATCACATGTCCACTCACTGTGCTCTTCATCTTTCATGGATGCGTCATCTGACACATCTGATCCATCTGCGATGTCGCATGGATGGTGAAGATGTAAGCATAAACACATCAGATACTCCATGTTCCCATGATCAGGAATGTTCACTGGACATGCAAGCTCAATAGCTTGCGTTGAAGATTCAAACGAGTCTTCTGAAGACTCATCACACTCGTACATTACTTGTTCATCCCATCAAGCCCATATCAGGTTGGGCTGCACCATTCGCTGCGCAGGCATCTGTGAATGGAGTGAAAAACTCCCTTGATGGTCTGAATGACGATGAACAATGTTCGTCATCGGCACAGACATTCTCTATTCTGCAGGTGACCAGGTGTGATCCAAGTCACACCCATTACTTTCAGTGCACGTGTCGAAGTTGCACACCTTTCCCCCTCACTTGACACCATTGCATATGGTGTCTACACTCACTCAATACCTTGGTGGAGGTATCCTATGCTGTGACCACCTCACTGGCCATTTACAGGGTGGAAAAACCCTGTTAAGAGATGAGTAGACTCCAATTTCATAATTGGAGTCAAAAGATGAGACAATATGTCTCATTTTCATACTAACATCTTGTTGCAGGTGTTCTAGATGATGAGCATAACTCATATGCTCATCTATATACATCAATCACATGCAATTGCACTCAGCAATCGCCATAGGATGATGCGAGGGTTGGGGTACAGGGTACCCCAGAGAAGGATGTCTGCATGCTTCTGAGCATGCTGGGTATGGTTCGTGAGGTATGTATATCTCACAATTTGTCTTGGGCAACATCAATAACATTGCCCATCATGCACTGACCTTTGTATTCAGTGAGAAATGATAGATTTTGTTTCTCGACCACAATAGGTCAATCCTGGTGTGACTTGATGTGGAGGCAGCATGCTCACCCCCCACAATGCTTGGGGTTGGTGCAGGTGAACAATCTGCACCACTCTTTATGCTGTTCATGCCCATGATGGCATCGCTTCATCCAACAACAAAGCTCAATGCCTTTCATGCAGGGTAACAATTCGCACCCTGCTTGTCGACCGGATATCATTCGATGTTTCGATGGTGTGCAGATACATTATCTGCACACCCCTTCATGCTTGCCTTGTCCAATGATGAGGTTCGAGACTTTTCACGCAGGATGAGAACCCTTGTCCTTCTCTTCGATCACTGGCCTTTCAGAGACAGAGGTAGTACTTCTGTCTTTGTCGACATTTTGATGATGTGTGGGCAGCTCACCCACATGCCCCTTCAAGCTGACTACACCTGCCTCACCTCATCTTTCAACGACAATTGGTGAACGAACTGCAGGGCAAACACTTTTGCTCTGCTTGTTTCCAATCCTTTGAGAAGGCACAGAGGCATGCTCATCATAAAGGCATGCTTATCATCTCCATTGATTCTTCGATGATGTTCTGACATGTCGTTGATATGCTCTTTCATGCTAGCAGTGCCAGCTCATGCTCTGCCTCATCCACTGATGAGGCTCACTGACACTGGGGCATGAGGAACACCATTGTGCTCTTTATCAACTTGATCTTGGCGACAACAACTTTGGTCATCATCTACATCCTCGATAACATTGTATGACATTGTCATAGATGTTAGATCTCATCAGAAGACAAGATTGATCAGTCGGCAGAAATGGAGAGAACATGTGTGCTCCTCTATGAAATAGTCATAGTGACGGCCTCCATGCCCATCACCACTGCCATTGAGAACATCATTTGGCATCCTTGTTGATATGGGAGCTTATCAATTGATGAGCTCATTCCACCCCGGCGCTGGTTGGGCACCACCATTGACAAGATGCTCACATGTCTGCACCTAAAATCATGCATTTTCTAACAGAAATTGTTATTTCTGTGAATACAACTTAAGGGTTACAAAGGAGTCATTAGTGAGACTCCAACTAGTTGACTTGTTGACTGATGGAAAAGATCTACCCAGTGCAGCAGGAGGTGGGATTGATAACAGATCTTATCATCTTACCATACTTGGTCACACGCATCTGATCATTAGAAACTCATTCACGTTTCTATGATCTAAGCATTCTGTGGGAACATACACCAAACCCTGGAGTAGCAAAAGGACGAATGTATATTTGGGAATGAGAGCAGATGAACCATGATGACTAGTAGGGACTGGGAACAGACCAATTTCATGGAGACCCTGAAGAAATGGTTCCGAGTTCCTCGATCACCAATCAGTACATGTGCACATGTGATGCGACTAATTAGGCCACCAATTGTGCATTCCGCTGCCCGCTGGATAGAAAAGCCATATGAAAACTTTCTCATGATCGAGGGTATTCAGTCGACCATTGAAGAGGTGTGCCAAGGCAGGCATCTTTTCTCTGATGGATCTCTTTCGTGAATCATGACAAAACGATTTGATGAGGTAGCTGAGCAAGCATTCCCACTATATGCTTGGCTTGAACAGACCACAGGCTAAACCCTGGGGCCCAGTGATTCAAGGGGAATACCCTGTTATTTTAGGGTTCAAAGCGATGACTTAGGGTCATGGCGCCTTGGATTAGAGTAATATATTTACTGAATGCCACACATGTATAAAGTAGTTAGAGCACATTCATAGAAAAACAGACTAGAGTTCCCATCAGAATTGCACGCAGACCGTTAATAAAGATAGACGACTTGACATCTCTCTCGACCGTGATTCCAGTGTGGATAGCACCTAAGAGATGAACCCGATCAGACTTAGACCAGAAGCCAGTGTGCTTGAGCTAGCATGCTCC
>JABCKG010007884.1:0-13411 GCA_018851835.1 Hypsizygus ulmarius | reverse complement strand
CACAGTATGAAGGTGTGTGCTAGAGGGCGAGAGTGATATGCATGCACACTCTTGTTTCCTTGCTTGTTGCTTCTGCCATCTCTGTGCAAAAATTGATGTCTGGATGTGCACAGCATGCGCGCCTGTGTCGGTGCCATCGGACATCATTGAATGTCTGTAGATTGCATGTGTCATATGCTTCTGAGGTTGTTATGGTTGAATTGATAATCATGCTGGCATGGGATTGGCTAAGGACATTTTTGGAATTATCGATCAGGCAGGACTGGCGCATGCACTCAATAAAAGCGTAAAAAGCTGTGGGAAATATTGTGCTTATTATTTCCTCCAGATCCAAACCACGGAAGGCAAGGTATATAGTTAATCTGTGTATTGAGCAAGTCTTGATGGAAGTTTGAAAGTCTGATGAAGTTCATTTGCACTGAATAGTCTTATTTATTAAGTCTATTTCCTTTACTTTAAAAGTGTAGGTAGTGTAGTGGTATGTATGTATAGAGTAAGTTTCATGGTAAGTCACACAAGTCAACATTCAATAAGTCAAGAGTTCAATTCTCCTTAAAAGCTCAAAAGAAATTCTCAAAGTCGGCAGATGAAAAGGAGCGTCTGATTTCATTTTTGAATTCCCGCTCAGGATTCCCACTGCTCTGAAGAGGCCTGATCAGGCTCTGGCTGATCAGGTGACGTTTCTCTGATCAGGCAACGTTTCTCTGATCAGGCGATGTTTCTCTGATCAGGCAACATTTCTCTGATCAGGCCTGACTAACCGGCCTGCCTGAGCATGCCTGATCATGGCTGATCTGGCCTGATCTGGGTTTTGAGAAATCTCTGACACAATCAAGCTTTTTCTTCCATCGGCCTTGAAGAGTAGCACCCGGTGTGATCAACGACTCTGCAAAATCAAGTGGGAACTCCATCAGTCTTAGGCAAATGATGTGCTCGATAAGTTGCATGATGGTTTGTGGCTTCAGGCCTATCTCTACATTGACAAAGACAGGTTTCAGCGAGGGCAACACAATAATACAAGGTCATTTTGACCATGTACATGTCAAGATCGATGCCACCACCATAAAGTATTGAGGTGCCCATAATGCTATTCGAGCACTGGCAGTATTTCTTGGTAAAGTAGGGTGTGACTCCCTCTTTCCACCTCTAGAAAGCTCAGATATCATGCAGCTCTTCAGAAATAGAGACGTCTCGGAAGGCCACCGAGCACTGTCATGGATAGGGATGCAGCTCAGAGATGCCTAGGGACAGGATAATGAGGGGATGCAGGATGGTAGGCCAAAATTACCAATGTATCATTTGGTTCCTGTCTAATAGATTGATTTTCATAGCTCTTCGTATTGAATGGTGTAAGAGTAAGGCATGAGCGGACTGGTGGAATGAGGAGGTGCAGCTTCTGCAGGAGGAGATGCGCCAGGTAAAGGCTTTCTTTGAGAGCTGGGCTGCATCATGGGACGTGCATGCATATGTGGCAGCACCCTCAGGTGAAGGACACTCTGACAAAAAGTGCCATGAAGGCCTTTTGGCATGCGCATTCCAGCAAGCATCTCAATTCCATGCTATGAGGGCACATTGTGAGCATATGTAGCACTATATAGACCAGTATGTCCACTTAGGTTCAGGCAAAATCATACCTGCAGACAGTAGGGATGTAGATGACGAATTGCCAGCAGAGAATGACAAATACAAGGGCCATTGACCAGCAAGGGTGGCAAATAGGCAGAGTCAGCAAATAAGTACGTCGGGGCAAATAATGTCGGTCAGGAAATTACACGGGGGCAGCAAATAAAAGGCGGGAATGACAAAGAGTGGGAAATTGCAGCGGAAATTATGCGGGGGTGGCAATTAGGTGGCAGGAATGATGGTGGCTGAAATTAAGCGAGGGTGGTAAATCAGTGGTGATTTGGTTACAAGGCAGCCTGAAGATCTTGCCCTGTTTGCAAGCAGACAGTGATTAGAGGCATAGCTTGCAAGTGGAGGATCTGTTACTCACTGTCCAGTTTGCAAATCATTATCATGGTGGTAAGAGTATAGCTTGCAAATGGGTGTCAGCATCAGGTGCAATTCCATCCTGACCTTTGCTGCACTATACATGATAGGCATTCCAGATACAGAGGAAGGCTGAGCTTTATCTCCATCTTCCTGATGGGGTAGTCCCACCTTCCCCATGACATGTGATGCAGCGGGTTCACAATTAATCTTCGGAGGGTTTTCTGCAAGCCCAACTTTCATTGTACCGCCAATTGTCGGCATCCCAGGCAAAGTGGTATGCCGAGTCTGCCTTCCAGTTTGCTCATCGATTGAATCCTCCTTTCTGATCTGATGCATGATGGGAGTTTTGGAGCGAGTCGTCGATGAGTGCTCAGTAGACACTGTGGAGATCGTCTGTTTGTGGAATTAAAACAATGATCGAATGACCTTCGTTATGAATGCCATTTATGTAAAGAGAACCAGGGACATACAACTTGACTTTGTTCTAAAGGTAGAAGAAGAAACGACAGTCGCATCAGTAATTGCTGGGAATACGTCCATGCACACTGTCACATTACCTGTCAAGGCGAGCCCACATACTCGCGTGATGTCAAGCCACCTTGACCATCAAGGTATGCAACAATTATCGGACAATCTGAATGCTAGGATGAATGCATGAAGTAAGAGAGTATGGTGGTGTCCATTGTCTACACCTGGACACATAGCCTGGTGAGATAGAAACAGAGTGAATGAGTGCACAGGAACGGTGGTACTGGACATATGTACATATGCTGCATGCGAGTTACATTTGGGAGTGATGAAGACCAAGAGAGAGCATGGAAGTGTAGCCCTCCAGTTCAGCATGCAATATTTGCATTTGATCGATGATCATCAGGATTAAAATATTCAGCGCAGCCAGTGTCAGCCACAGCGCTGAACATGAAAATTTTTGAAGGAAGTGTTCGATGGATTGAGCAGTATTTTGGTTCGAGACCCTGTCAAGAATGATAGCAGCCGCATAGTCTAATGGAAAATATGAGAGAGATATGTAAATGTCAAAAGCTGGAGCACACGTACCCAGCAATGCCTCCTCGTAGTGCTCACGTGCTTCAAGCATGCCTGCCTGGCAGTTCAGAGCCTTGACGTAAACTGCTCTCGAGCTTGAGAGCCTCATCACAGTCACTGCTGACAAGATCCTGCTGTGGTAGAGTCATGTTCATGTAGCCTGCATTTGGTATTCATTTTCGCTATTTTTTCACCTTGTAGATGGAGGACGCACATGCAGCTCTATTGCTGTCGAACACGGGTTCGGGCTTGCATGACACGGTGGAGATGGTTAGTCTCCGCTATCGCGTAGTCTGAGCTCAATGAGGAAACCTTGAGGGAAACAAAGAAAAAACGATGAATGAGTCTGTCTACAATGGTGAAAATGCTCTAAGTGTAGTTGGATCTTCGCTCGGTCCACTCTGCCAGCACAGCCACATCTGCCCACCTCCAAGAGATGGGTGTCCGGACTGTCCGATGTCCTCCTCATCTACGCAATCTATTGCGCCACTCGATCTGCCACCTAGCAGCACATAACGTGGATGTGTTGGATGGCCGGGGAAGCATCGGTGTGTCTCTGTCGGTAGGGACAGACTGTTTAGGGAGCGTACCCTGACGTGGTTCTGGGGTTAGTGAACACAGCATCGAACATCTCCTCCTCTGCGGTGGCGATGTCGAGATTGGCTTGTGTTGGTGTCACATCTTCTCGGGGGTTGAGGAGGTCAAGCGGTGTGCCTCGGAGGGATATGTAGTGGCGCATTCTGCATGAATGTGTTATGCCCTTGAGCGGGAGGCCACTCAGCATGCTTAGGGAGTATGAATTAGAAAACTTAGCATAGATTAGTCTAGGTTTGGACCATTTTGGTGCAATTTTATTAATAGATTTGTGATTGAAGTCAGATGCTGAGTCGTAGACTTGTACCAGGTCTCCGATGTTGAAAGTGGTGATGGGTGAGGTATTGTCGAATGATTCTTTGTGCTTCTGTGCATCTTCTAGTGCATGTAGGTGTGCGTCTGCCTGAAATGTTTCTGAGAGCATGAAATTGGTGTGGATTTCTGTAGTGCTGGTCGGTGGTAGTTCTGATGGTGTTGTTGGGTTGTCAGGGCAAAACCTGAGGCCAAAAAGGAGTTCACGTGGTGTGGCATTGAGGGCAGGCAGGATGCAGTCATTGAGTTGATGGATTGCTTCCTCGAAGTGGTCTGGCCAGTTGCTGGGTATGGATTTGGGGTCGATGTCGGTCTCATCAGTGATGGTGTCATGGTCTGGTGCACATAG
This sequence comes from Hypsizygus ulmarius, assembly GCA_018851835.1. Lineage (NCBI taxonomy): Eukaryota > Fungi > Basidiomycota > Agaricomycetes > Agaricales > Lyophyllaceae > Hypsizygus > Hypsizygus ulmarius. The sequence goes on along the minus strand of JABCKG010007884.1, from coordinate 9,120 downwards.
GCATTTTAATCTGCCAAGAAGAAGTTTTTTAGCATTCTCAATGAGGCCGTTTACCCATGGCACATATGCCGCCGTCATGATGTGGGTAATACCGAGCTCATCACAGAATGTGTCGACTTCGTGATTGTCGAAGTGGGATCCCCCATCTGCCATGAAGGTGTCGGGAACTGCAAAGTCGTGGGCTATCTGTTTGAGCGATGCTACTGTTGTTTTGCCAGTACCCGCTGTCTTGAGTTTGGTTGGCCAGACATGGTTTGAGTAGGCGTCTATGTATAGACTGACTGTTTTGAAGCCACCTTTGCCCGTTGATAGTGACAGGTAATCGCTGGCTACTAGAGAGAATAGTTTGGATCGTCGGATTGGCTGGAGGGCTGAATTCCTCACTGCTGCTCCAAAGAATTTGCACTTGGGGCATTCTAGCTGGGCTTGTCCGCTGTCCGTGTACATACCTGGCCAGAAGTAGCGGTCCTGTAAATGCAGCTGGATGTAATCTGGGCCAAAGCAGCTGTTGGTGAGGTGGGCTTCAAGTGCGTAGTCAAAACCGTCTGCACTCGGAATGCATTCTGTCCAGTTGACATGGTCATTTGGTTTTGTGCTGACTTTCCAGAGTTTGCCATCCTCTATCATGAAGTCCATGGCCCTGTGTGCGAACTTCCATTGGTCAGATGGTGTTTCGCTTTGGGTGTGACCAAGCAGGTGTTGGACAATTGGGCGAAAGAAGATGTCATCCTCGAAACGTGTTTTGAGTGGGTATTTTGGACTGGGTAGCTCTGACATGCTCAGGATGTCGTTGACAATACCTTTGGATGCCTCCCAGTCTAGAAGGACTGACCAGGTCGATCTGTCTGTGTTGGAGTGTTCCCGATCTTCCCACATGCGGCTGAGGCCATCTGCTACCAGATTTTCAACACCTGGTCAGTGGCGGATAGAAATGATATTGTGAGCGAGTATCATTTCTTTCCAATGGCTATGATGAATACTCATCTTTTCCTGAACCAGGCAGTCTCGGAGTGCTTGACAGTCCGTTTCGATTTCAATGGGTGAGCCATATATGTATGGGGTGAATTCGTCCAGGCTGTATTTTAGTGCCACAAACTCGAGTAGGAATGGTTCATACTTCTCCTCGCTTTTGGATGTTCGTTTTGAACAGTAGCTAACAGGATGCCATCGAGTGACATCCTTGCTGTTGGTGTCTGTCGAAGTGAACAGTTGTAAAAGGAAGCCCGCGAAGCCTATCATACTTCTATCTGTAGTTACCTGGAATTGTCGCCCATTGTACTGTGGTGGCTTCAGTAGTGGTTCTTCTGACAGTAAGCATTTTAGAGTAACAAATGCTTTCTGTTGTTCAGGGCCCCACTTATCTTTTAGCGATGCTGCCGTTAGAGCTCTCTTGTATGCTCCCTTTCGGATGTGCCAGTTGGCACTTGGCATTTCGACCTTGATGTCACGTCTCAGGTCTGAGAGTGGTGCAGCTATGCGAGCATAGTTAGCAATCAGGCATCTGAAGTAATTCGATAATCCAAGAAAGCTTAGCAGTTGTTGTGCAGTTTCTGGTCGGGGCCAGTTTACAACTGCACCGACTTTCTCAAGATTAGATTTGATTCTGTGAGGACCTATCATGGCTCCAGCAAATAGAACGTCCGTTTGAAAGAGTTTCGTTTTGCTGGGTGCTAGCGATAACTTTTTTGTTCTGCAACGTTCAAAAAATTTGCTAAGGTTTCCAAGTTTCTTTTCGAAGTCGTCGCCAGGAATGCAAATGTCGTCCATCCAATTAACAAGTTCATGTCCTATCATGTCATCTAGGGCGATGGATACCATCTCGCAGAAAGTTGCAGGGGCACTGGTCAGACCAAAGGGCATCTGGAGGTAGACATAGTATCCTCTGCCTTCAACGTAAAAGGTGGCATATGGTACCGACTCGTCATCCAGTGGGACCGCATAGTAGCCTGCTGCAAAATCAATGATGCTGGCCCATCGGTGTCCTGCTGCATATTCTTGTTTTGCTTTTAGGTCGCCGGTAGGAAACGGTGGTACCTGTGTAGCTTTATTCAGAGCATTAAAGGCATGACATACCCACCATTTAGTCTTCATTTCATGGGGTGCCTTGCCTTCAACCGCTTCGAGTAGCACTTCATTGGTCTTGCTGGGTTCCATGGCTTCCTCCCAAAAGGGTGGTAAGCCATTGCGGATGCATTCTGCATTGACACTTCGTAGGATCTCTGTACGTGTCAGTCCAGTTTTACCTGCTTCTTTTGGTGCGAGATTGGTGCTGCTCAGGCTCTTGATGAACGTACCTGGGACTTTCTGGATAACATATGAGTTCTCCATGTCATCGAGTATCATGTTGAACCAGGATTTCTGTGCCTCTGTGATGGAGCATTGGTTAATGCGGGTGGAGAATGTTGCCTCCGGAGGGATGTTGAGTTTGTGCTTGTACCAGTCGACGAAGAGGACTTTGCTGAGGGACAAGGCAAAAACATCAGCGTATTCGTGTATGAGATTGCATACCCTGTTTCGTTGGTCTTTGTTCAAGTCCAGTCCGATGTCAATCAACTTGACGATTTCTTCGACATGTTTCTCTGCGAATGGTTCCGCAACACGTGGTGATTTGTTCTCACCTCTGTTGATTTTAAAATTGTCAGTGCATACATCACCTATGGCATTTACTGTTGTTGAGAGGTCTTCTTTATCGTCATTCATGGCTATGAGCACCATGTCCCAGAGAGTGTCGATCTTGTTTTGGAGTTGTTTGATGCGAATTTCGGACTGGAGTAGGTTAGCGAGTTCTTGCTTGCTGGTCGCAGATTTGGAGTGGATGCCGAACAGTTGTTCGATGTTGACTTTTTGGCGGTGTAGTCGCCAATGTTCAGTGTCTTGGTCTGTGTTGGCATCGCAGGTGGCTTTTGAGAATTTCGGGCATGGTGCACAGCCCTGTACTGCTGGTGTTAGTTTCATCGCATGGATCTGGGAGGTTAGTAGTTCCTCGGAGTTCTTGTGGTCTTGTATTGCATTCCATTTGTCATGTTGTTGTTGGTGTATGGGGTAGGGTGCAGAGTTCAGTTCTGAGTGGAATTGGTGTAGCCATTCCTCAGCTGAGGTGTGTTCGCGGTCGGGGTGGGTATTGCTGATGTCATTCAGGTACTTACCCCATCACGTTTCCGCCCAAGGATCTGTTGAGTCCTGTAGTAAGTGAATTCTTACCCATTCATCAGCCATTTCCTTCTCGGGGTCGGTTATCTTGCCGTTCATCTTCATACGGGTTCAATTTTGTTCATCATCTTCCGCCATTTTCTCATCTCTTCTTTTCATCCCTGTTTCTCTCCCATTTGCTTTTCGCACAGCTTTCTCTTTTTTGTATACATCTTGGCGGCGCCATCCCTTGTCAGGTGTTTCCAGTACTGTGAGGATGTTGGGTGTTGGTTCATCTAGTATGGAGTTTCTGAGGTTTTGGATGTCATTCTTGATGACTTCCAGTTTTTTTGGCCTTCCAATGGTGATTTCATTCATAAGATAATCATGGTTGGCACCCACTTGTCATAGCCAAGGTAGTCCGAGGATGACGTCAAAGGCATTGTTACAGTCGAAGACTTCAAACTTTGTCTCTGTCTCCGTCCCTCCAACTTGTATTGGTCCTGTCCATGTTCTGAGCACCCTCACTGTAGCGCCATTTGCGACACCAATTAGTGTCTTTGATGGTGCGAGCGGTGATAGGCAGTGGCCATAGTTCCGCCATCGTCATTCAGAGATGCAGTTTTGCATTGTGCCATTGTCAATCTGGCTGGTCGCTCTGACTATTTCATCTCGGGGGCCCATGAGCTGTATTTGTTGCATGAATGGTTGGGTTGTGGTTGGGTTTTTAGCTTGTATGGAGGTTAATTGTAATAGGAACTCAGTGAGGGGGCGTCGTAGGCAAGAACTTTTGATGTATATTTGTGTGGTCTGTCTATGCTAAAAATGTCCCAGGCAGAGGTGGCGACTGTGGAGGAGGGGTCTTGGGTCTCACTCAACTCCATAGCTGGTTCCGTGTCCGAGGTTATTGGTAGTGGAGAGTCGTGCACCTCTACACACGGCTCTCCTGCCCATTTCCTGAATCTTCATAGTCCTCGAAGTTGAGAGATGTGGCATCATAGATCAATGGCTCATAGGGTAGGGGGACCTCCTCGGTGGCGTTGACCTGCGAGATACCGGTGGTGTCCATTAGTTTCTTTCCTATATGTAGGAGTCTACCTATCTTCACCCTCCAGCATTGTTCACGTAAATTGACTTGTCGTGTTTCCTCTACATGGCATTCATGGCTGTAGTGGCCCTTCTGACCACACCTGAAGCACTCCTTCGACCCAATATTTACTGTTCCCGGTGTCAGCAGGTACAGTGGTGTTACGAAGTCTACCTCATGTGCTGGGGAGTGCTGGGATTCCCATGCTGCTAGCATGCAGTTGTATGCATCTGTGCCTTCCTTGATCGTCAGGTAGATCAATGAGAGTTTGACAGCTCGTCTCGTGAGTTCCTTGTTATTAGGGCAGCTGGGTGTTTGTGGTGGGACGGCAGCATTGCATTGGTGGAAGATGGAGTTGGGTGAGATGGGTGTGTTGCTGAGGAAGGGGTTGGTATCATCACGAGTGGGCATCGTGAACCTTTGTGCTGTGTTCAGAGGTCCTTGAGGTGTGAAGTAGTTTGTGTTTCGTTCTGTTAGCATGTGTGGTAGGGCTTGATGTTGTGGTGCCTGAGGGGTGGTTAGCATCTGTGGTGGCTGGTATGGTTGGTGTACCGGTCTCGCTTGGTACGAGGGAGGTGGGGCTCGGGTTGGTGACTGGATGGCTGAGCTGGCAAAGTGGCTGGTGAGGGCATTGATATTCTTCTGCCAGTCATTGTTGTGGCATGCCATATCTTGACGTGTTCAGTCTTGCGCTTCGAGCTCATCAGCCAGGTGGTTCAGTGAGAGCATTGACATTTCTGTGAGGAAGGTAGCCCATGTTTCAAGTTTGGCAGGAAGGATTCAATGTACCGGGAGTGGCAGGCCACGGCGCACTTCAGGGATGAGGTGACCTTTATCATCCTCGAGTGCATCCATGATTGTGCATATCTCCTCTGCCCATGCGATGTGCATGTACACTTTGTCTTCATCCCCTATTAACAGACCTAAATCCTCTTCTAGGAGTTTGGTGGTGTGAAGGCGGTCGAGGAGTTCATCTCGAGTTGGTTCGATCACGGTTGGTAGAGGCCATTTGGCTGTGAACGCCGTGTATAGCGCGGTCCATATCGCTTTGTTGTCGGCCGGTAGTGTCGTGTACCATATTTCCACCCATCATCCTGGGTCTAGGCTCTTCTCAAAGTGGTAGAGCTTCGTTGCGAGGGGGGTGGTGTCGTCGAAGCAGCCTTCGAGTCATCGGAACCAGGTGTGGGGTTTTTCGCCGCCACTGTAGTCACTGCGAAAGAGTTTGATTTCGTCTTTCACCATGTCATTGTCGCTGGAGTCTGGGAATTGCTGTGTTCTCTCGGGTGATGGCAGTGGTGATGGCTGGGTCTTGGAGGGTGATGGCGGTGGTGATGGCTGGATTCTGGAGGGTGACGGCAGTGGTGAAGGTGGTGTTGATAGTGATAACGATGATACACTGCTGAGTGTTGGGCTGGCAGCTAGGCTTGTTGATAGGCTGATAGACCTGGCATATATTCTGGCTAGTCGCTGGTGAGCTTGGTTTTCGATTCGTATTATGTCGAGTTGTGCTGTAAGTAGGACTCGGGCTCGTAGCTCTGCTTCGGTTTCTGTTCTGGGTGCCAGTGTTCAGTGAGTTCTACGGAGAAAAAAAAGCACGTGTCATTGGGAATCCACTCTCTATCACCAAGATGGAGATGGTTAGTCTCTGCTATCATGTAGTCTGAGCTCAATGAGGAAACCTCGAGGGAAACAAAGGAAAAACAATGAATGAGTCTGTCTACAACAGTGAAAATGCTCTAAGTGTAGTTGGATCTCCGCTCGGTCCGCTCTGCTGGCACAGCCACAATGGCGATGGCGCGGGTGTAGAGAACAGCAGCTTGCGCGAATTGCTGCTCTTTGTACTTAGGCGTTGTTGCTTTTTTCTTTGAACGAGGTGGCGAGTTTCATTCACTCCTGACATTCATCATTAGCGGGCAGGTAAAGCTCGGTAATTCCTTGCATGAGGAACACCATTTACCTCACCCGACAATGCAGCAAATCAATCTTCTCATCAGTAAGCAGTTTTTTCTCTATTTATACACCAAACTCAGCGAGCCACTCCTTTCTCTCCTACTCAGACTAACACTCACTGAGCTCCTTCAGCTCCCTCTCCTCCAAAATCAGTCCATCCACGTCCTTCACACTCTTCTTCTTCTTCCCGCTCTTACTTGACTTCTTCTTCTCCTTTTTGGTAGCCTTCTCAACATCAATACCCTGCCCCTTGGGTCTCGAAGACGTCGAGGCATTGTATGCAACGCCTCTGACTGCTATGACAGTGGCAGTGGTGCCAGTTAGCACGGCGCGCTTATTCTCCAAAACGAAATTCTGCATGCGCTCAACGATAGTGGTTGTGTCTTCTGAAGATGCCATTTTAAGGGAAGGAAGAGGAAGATGTGAACTTGTGAGTGGTGAATGGCATGCGGTCCAGCATAGATTGGTGGAATGCCGGCATGGGAACTTACACAAAATATGTGTGATCTCCACTGATGCTGCATCTCGTTGGCATCTCGAATACTGCCTCGCCTTCAAGAATTACCCAGCATTGACCAATTCCAGAACTGCGTGGTAATTTCAAAATACATTTCGAGGTAAACAAAACAGTACTCGAGTACAAACAACCCACATAGATGTATGATATACTGATGAGGTGACCCCTCAGCTAAGCTCAGCTAGCCATCCATGGATCGTGGAGAAGATCCTGTGCAGAAATCCTCTTATCTGCAATGATGAATATGTTTGAAAACATAAGTATGCCAGCATTTGAAAGAGGCTGTGGAAGAGGAGGGGTTTCGCTCTTCCCAAGCTGCCATACTACTGATAAATAAAAACAATGATCTGTGAAATGGGAACCTACACGAAGCAAGACGTTCTCTGGAATTATTTCAGAATATCCCGCCTGAGGTGCTCTGTACCAGGGATGTTTTCCAGAGAGCATCTCAATTGCCAAGCAACCGACGCTCCATATATCTGCCAGAGTGGAGTAGTCGCCCCTTTGTGACGCAATTTCTGGAGACATCCAGTATACAGTGCCAGCAGGTAAGGCCTGACACTTTTACCCTGCTCACGGTGGTCTTCTGTCGATGAAAATGAGTGTTATTTCCAGGAAAGCGTTCACAAAATTGGAACGGACCGTCCAGCAGTTTGGCTGACCCTATATCACCAATCTTGATGCACCCTCCAAGGCGTACCAGAATGTTTGCACCTTTAATATTTCTGTGAACGATTGAACGCTCATGAAGGAAGACAAGTCCGGCCAGGACTTGTTTTAAGATGGGCCTGGCTTCCCTTTCTCCGAGGTCACCAGTGTGCTTGATTATACCAGTGATGGTACCCCCCGATACGTATTCCATAAATATTTGCACGAGGCCATCCGTTTTATGGAATGCTTGGAATTTTTTGTTAGAACAACATGATATCATGCACATTCAAATATCAACTCACCAGCTAAGGCCACGATATTGGGGTGTCTCGCCGTTTAAAGAATGCTGCATTCACGTTTTACCTAATCCCGCATTCTTCGATTGACAGATGATATGTGAATTTCCTTCACGACAAGTACTGACTTGCTCAAAGATCTGAAGACTACAGAAATGGTGCCAAAAGCCCCTCAGCCAATCTCTGCTCCTTTTTTCCAATCCGGAATGCCTGATCCGCGAAAATCAGTCACGAGAACTGAGGTTTGAAAGGGACATGCTAACTAGGATCAAAATTGAGAACTTGAAGCTCTCGGTCGTTCGCTTCCAACCTGCGAGGTATGCTCGTACAATAAAGTAAATGTGCATATAGCGCCTTATTGAATGCCTCTTCATGATATTTTGTTTCACTAGAGCTGAGGCTCTCGGTTTCTTGTCTTTTGTAAAATCCACGAATGATAGCCATCGCCGGGCGAATGCTTGAGTTGGCTGTAAATTTGAGTAGCACCATCGAAAGAGTTGATTGTTCTTACTCGGCGAAAGGATCACTGTGCAGAGGCTTGTTTAGTGTATCTTTTGTAAATGATCCGATGTAAATGCATACATAAGGTTCCAGATTTCGTGATCTTCTCCAATACTACCACATATGTAAGAGTTGGAAGAGGATCCACTGATTAAACTTATTGCCTACTCAATGCCCTGGAGAGCCTGCAGCCTTGGGGACGACGTCTGAGTAGGAGATTTAATTTTGCAAAAGATATGTTCTTGTTCAGCCAATAACTTACCAGATAGGATGCCATGTCGGACATTATTCCTTCTTGAATTGCCTGGCTCCTTTGTACGAGATTTGATTTATCAATGACTGTGGCCTTCAATGTTCTCAGCGGGTTTGTTTGTTTCTTGAGTGTGGTCAAGTCCTTCTCCAGGCTACATAATAATCTGCATGTTAGATCTCCATTTTAGTAAGCATTGGTTGACCTGACTTGTCCACTACTTTCTGCACCTCTCGCTTCAGAAATGGATCCCCCTCAGAAGCGACGACATCGGAGAATGCGGCAAGTTCAGAAGCAGACACCCCGAGTGATTCTTTTAGATCTTTACGATGTAACTTCAAGTAAACGTGTACAGCAGCAGCGAAGCTCAGCGCTGGCACCATGGTGGAGATTGATGAAGATCGATAAGAGGGCTTGCAACATGCGGCGAAGCATAACTAGTGACAGCGAGCCTTTCCTATTCAAGATCGTCGAAAATGGAAAGACACTGTAGGTCTAAGTTGTATTAGTAATAGAGGAAACCAAGTCCAATTGCCTCATGGATGTCCGTCAGACATACTTACAGTGGACAAGGTGACTGATGGTCAATAAGAGTCAACATCAATTGACCGCATTGACCGGTGACCACTGATGGCATGGCAATTCATCAACCAGTACTTCCCCACTGTGGCGGTCATGCGGGTTGAAAACTAACCTGATATTCCAACCTGTAACGGGTTGAAAGTCACGCGCGCTCAGG
>JABCKG010007882.1:0-13449 GCA_018851835.1 Hypsizygus ulmarius | reverse complement strand
GCCAGTTGTGCTGAAGCCAAAGACCAAGCCTGTGTCAGTTTCTTCTGCTGTGCAAAATCACACTCTTCGGTTGGAGGATGCAGATGCGGGGGTGTCATGAGGATGCACTTGAGCGCATCAAAGCGGCTTACATGTAGGCAGAGAAGGCGTTTCAAGTAGATGGGACCGATGCGCTTTGCGGTTTCATCATTGATCTTGTCAGGCCACTGTGAAAGAATGTGGGATGAGGTGGACACTGCGAGGTCATGAATCTCAAAATGGGCAGCTAAAGCATATAGTTCAAGTGGGAAATGAGGCGCAAAGGAGAGCAGATATCCATGTGAAGGGCTTGATGGGATGATATGATCCTTAGGACAAATCCCATAGGCGGGCATTCGGTCTATTGCAGCTACAAGTGTCTCGAACAAAGGTGGTCGATCGGCAAAGGGTATGGCGTAAATAATGAGCAGGATTATGTCGAGCACACTAGATGGCTCGGGGATATTCACGAGCACGCGCGAAAGATCATTCATCGGAAGGCCTTGGAGAAGAGATTGAAAGGCGTTGGGTGAATTTTGTAGTAAAACGTCCGTGTGTATGTAGAAGAATACTGCATCCGACGACGCGAATATCAGGTTAGAGCCTACAGGATGAATGCCGTCGTCAAAAGCCATTGAATATGATCCAATGGGAGGATCTGCAGTGGTCGCAGTTAGACTGTGTGATTGCTAAGAGAAGTCAGCCATGAAAAACGAGGTTGGCCAAATGCGAACTCACTGGCAGCGTATCTGGTGCATCCCGGAGAAACGGGTTGGCCAAAAACGCGCCATGCTCAGCAGTTCCTACCTGGCCAATAGTCGTCATTGCAAGAGTGGAGAACTTGTCCAAAGACGTGGGAGTGAAGGAGCAGTCAAACGTATTCAGTGGAGCCTACACTTTTCTTATCAGGCAAGAAAACCAAAGACATTTGAATGATTGTACCTCGTGCTTCAAGAATCCAATCAATAAACTGACGTACAGTTATGAGAGGCCTCATTGGACAAAATGATCCACACGACGGGAAACCGGGGATGTTCAATTGTCCAAAAGGCGGCGAAAACTGGGCAAAAACGTACAAATGTTCAACGAGGGTTCTTTTCGAAGAATGGTCATCATTTTATTTGCCTTTTCTCCTTAATGTTCGGCTCAGATAACCAGTCAAACTGATTAGACTGAGAGAACAGGTGGCAAACATCCACCAAACATGTATTCTTTTGCCGCAAAAGTTTGACTTTCTTTGGTCTTTAGACCGCCTATTCTCCAGATCTGATTGTGAATCATGTTCAACAGTTCAAATATTCCATACAAACGAGAAATGTTTACATCTATTTTCTAGGATAGGAATTGCCGGCAAATATTTGTACGTTTATACCGACTTTTCGCCGCCTTTTCGACGATCAAACATTGGTGGTTTCCCGTCGTGCCATCTTCGACATTTCTGATTTCTATTGTTGATGACACTTTGACTTTGCTTGTCTGAAGTTGAAAATTGTTGGCATCTGTATCGGACCGAAATGCGAATGCAAACAAGGAAATGAAAATCCTGAATGCACAACGAACTTCAACTTTGCAATTGAAACGATATCTTTTGAATCCACAATGAGCAACCAAACCACCAGCGAGTTCCTTCTTGTAGCCTGGGGTGTTAAAACAGCTGATGAAGCATCCCCAACTGTTTGGTCACTTTGTTGAGTTGCCACACCCGTCCAGTCTTGACTGTCTGCTTGTCGTGCATCCCCCCCTTTTTTTTACTAATGAGTCTGACCTCACATGCTCCCCGTATCCCATGTTCAGAGTGTAATTGCCCTTATTTTGATTCTCAAACTGTAGGCTTCAATGAATATCATTTTGAGTACCCATATCATTCACATTCATGTGTCTTACAGGAACAAATTTGCTGGTGTGGCCATGATAGAACGAGCCATCAGACTGCACTGCCTAACAACCCACCACCTAGAGGGGGTATTGCTGGACAATGCCCGCGCTACTTGCCAGTAAGCAGTATGATCAAATCTTATTTTGCCACGTTTAACCCGACTTTAGCCAGCACTCAGGTATGGTCCACAGAGCCTATGCACCCAACCCCAATGCTCGCAGGCATGGATACTTCATGACCGGGCCAGGTGTGTTAGAAATGTTACTGTTTATATTCTTTTCATCATATCTTTTTGTTGCAGTGAATCAACGACCTCACACCATTCAACATTGCCATCATCGTTAGTGGTACCCCATCAGATGCCAACTGCACAAGCTGCACAACCCTGGGCACCACCAGCTGGCCCGATGATGGGCTCAACAAATGATTGTCGTTTGCAACATGGACGAGCTGCATCTGCAATGACTACACCACCAATGGCAACAACTGTAGTAACGACTGCTGCAACGGCCTCAGCTTTTTCAGTTTCTATAAATGGCCAACGCTTCAATATTCCTCGCCCCAGTACTCACCGACCAGGCCTACATCATCTGTATCCTGAAAGTTCAAACACAGGGACTTTTAGAAATGCTGAATCAATGTCAACGCGAGGCACTGTTGCAAATAACGAGTTCAAGCTGCTAATTCTTCCTTATGGTGTACGTTATTTACTATTACTGTTTGGTATACTAATACATCTGTCACTTTAGCCCCCAGGTGCAACACAATTTGATGAACTCGATCTGCTAGGTACTAGGCCAGATGTTCTCATATTTCCAGCATGACTCTCGGATTTCATCGCCAGGCTCGAAAGCTTCAATCTGTCTTTAACTGTCACGATCAATTCTGCAGGAGAAGACTCTGTTTGGAAAGAACTTCATGCATGTCTCGTCAGGCATGCTGTGGAGCATCGTCACCAGGTCTTTGGTTATGATCTTACTGCCAGTGTCTCCGACTATTTTCATTCTCCATGGGCCTTGCTTGAAGGAGGGTATAAAATGAAAGTTGGTCATCAGCGGCTCCCAATTTGCAGATATCCAGGCTACGAGTTGACACTCGCTAATTTACACAAAGTCGCAAAGAAGATAACCAATCCCACATCGCCTACAAAACTTCTGTTTTTTTTGTAAGTTGATATTCTATAATATATTTTATATACTGATTTCTATGTTATGCAAGGTGGGCGAGGGCGAATCAATGCTCCTCTTTCATCCTCGTCTGCAGATGTTCACATGTGCTTTTCTAGCCATGTCTTCAATGGTTTTCTCACCTCTCGGATGCAAGAAACAATGGAACAGATAGATTGTCATGAAAACTGTCCTGGTGCACCAGCTGAAGACTCTCATTTACCTACTGAAGAGAATGATGATGTGAGTCCCTTTCATGCTCAATTTATAGTTTTGAAATCTCACTATTATGTTTTTAGGTTCCCGCTGCTCATTCGACTGCTTCTTCTCATCACTATCAAGGGGTATACGCTTTCTTAGATTCACCCCACTTTGCAACTCCTCCTCCTACCACACCGTCATTTGACACTTCGTCTGCATCATCTTTTGGCTTTCCTGGCCATCCCACACTCAATCCTCTGCTTTCACATTCTCTGTCACCATCAGCACCGAGCTCTGCACATATTCCAGTTTGCGACAATCTAGAGGAATGGATAGCTTGCATCAGACGAGTTACTGGGCATCAGTCTCATGAAATTGCAGTCTCTATTACAGCCCCCGATGAGACAGTTGCTGCACAAGCCCTCATCGATAGGATTCTCAGCCATCATCTGGGTAACAACATTTTTATCGCCGCAGATGGGATAGAGTTCAATGCCTTCAATTTTGAACATCTCGTTGGAGGACGACGTATATGGCACATGTGAGATTTTTTTTGTCAAAAACAGCAGACACTGATGTATATATCTTTAGAGAAAATGCCATTGGTGAGGGTGTTGAGAGAGCTGTGATTCGTTCAGCGATTCACCTGATAAGTGCTCAAGGCCTGTTTTGGAAACGGCTCAATGACCTTGGCCATGTAACTTGGGCCATTTGCCCAGATGCCACAGCTTCCAATTCTAGGATTGCTCATGCAAAGGCTCATGCGACAATCTGTGCTCTCCATATTGCTTGGCTAGGATGCCTTCCTCATCCCGTGTCGCCATATATATTTGTAATTATTCTTTCTGGCTTCAGCGAGATTTTCGACCATTCTTTCATGAACTTTGTAAATCCTGAACTTGCAACACAACTTCTCGCTTGGCCTCTTGATCATGCCATACCCCTTGACCTTGAACCTCGATCTCCTACCTCTCAACTCATTGCAATGCACCTTCTTAATGTCACAATAAGCAAGTATCTTGCCTTTTAATGCCCAATCTAAAGTCTTTTGTAATAGAACGCTGAGATTCGAGACGCTACCAACCAAGAAAGATCATCATTCACCCAAGCCTTATATGCATCTATTCTCTTTCTGGTGAACTCTTGCTGTGATGTTGATTCCTCAGCCCCCGAGGTCAGGGCTCTCACTGCCGGATTCAACCTTTGCCTAAGTCCAACCATTTCCCTTATTGATGTATGCTATTCTATATTATATTTCCTTTTTTTTTTATCTCTTACACATTACTCTGCCAGACCTTTGGACCTCTGTTGAAAGCGAAGAAGCTTCTTTGTGAAATGTCTTGTTCTCGCATTTCATCCCCAAATGATGTCATTCAACATATTCACATTATTCCTAATCCATCAGATGACAACATCGCCGATCTGTTCGAGTTATGGTTTGCCAGGTACCTTCGAGGAGCTAGGCATCCAACACGAGCTCCAGGCAATATATCAGATGTCATTACCAACACTATGTACCAAGAAGAAGCTGGTAATCTCACGTTTCGAGCTGAGCACTTTATGATCATTGCAACTGGATCTGCCCTTTTGCCCACAAATTCTGATTGGAGAGCGACAGTATGTTCTGATAATATCTTCCTCAAATAAGCTTATAATTTTATGCCTCAGATAAGCTTTGTCCATACTTTTCCAAACCGACGTGCTCAGAATGTAGCGGATGATGCAAGCTTTCAATGTCACTATGTGTTTAATTTTTAATCTGACAAGTTCCTTTCAATAGTCTGACGTTGTCCCACCCTTAATGTTCCATACATGCTCAATGGATACCCATGTTCTTGACAACACTCATCTTCGCAATCTCCTTCACCAGACCATGCCTACTGATGATCAAATAGGTACAGACTTTGACCGCTACATACATCTAAGCTTCCTGGACTTTGGGGCACTTGCTGATGGTTTCAACATTTTGTAGCGTAAATCATGCTTTCTATGTACCATAGCTATGTAGCTAGTTTGGCGATTCATATAACTGATTACAGATATCTAAAGCGGATGTCCAAAGTAAGCGTCAGCTGTCCATGTCATGAAAGTGATAACACGGCAGTTCCTCCAATGCCGCCTGGAATATTGCAAGCTGTCTATCATTGAACGGGCAATTTGGAATCTCAATCTCAATGTGAGAGAGGTGATGGGGTGAGCGAGTCTCGAAAGGGTTGGAAGGATCACTGTCAGGGATATTGTTGGACTGATGATGCTGAAGGAGGACAGGATCTTCAATGGCATTCCAGTCAACACCATAGGATTGAGGATCCTCCAAATGATCACTATCCTCCAGGCCTCTCAGGCCGTTCTGAATCATGCCAAAAAAGAACATATCCCTTGGGCTACGCTGACGGTCTTCCCGGATCGAGAGAACATGCTCATTCCAAGAGCCAGCCCAATGAGCAGCGTCACAGTTGATGGCATCAAGAAAGAGGTAGTGGAGGAGCCAGACATGTGCGTGCGATGTTGAATCAAGAAGGTCATGAAGTTCGAGCTTCTGAAAAAATGCCTTCCATTTTGCACCGAAGCCCAGGGTCAGGTCTCGCCACAAACGCTCGATTAGAATATTATGCACACTCCTTTAGCAATGTCAGACATTGTTAATAAAGGAGGACATGACCACACACCTTCCCCAAATGTAAGATGCCCGCTCAACACCTTTTAGAGTCTCCATATAACTTGCAACTTGTAGATTCTCTGTTCCATGATCTCCTCTTACACGACTCGGTGTCCCATGGACCTCAACTGCATCCAAAAATACATTGAGCACTGTTGAAGCAAGGTTGTTGTTGCTGGCATGAATGCCAGTGATGAAGCGAGAGAAGCCGTCGACAAAGGCATGAAAGACAATCTTCCATCTTATGAGTCCTAAGCAAACAAGATGTTAGATATCTGTCAAAGAGGAAGTCCACACAATACAACTCATCATGTTGGCCATCATGATGCCAGAGTGAATTTGGACCCGCGACATTGTATGTGCGGCGGGATATGCAGCGCGCACCAAAAGAGCTAGCGGGAGCTCCATGCACTCGAGCATAAGATGCTTGCACTCGGGACCTAGGGATGTGGTGTCCAAGATGCCGAAGGTGCCCATCAATCATACGCCTTCCAAAAGAAGGGAAAGCATCCAGGATGTAGGCAATAATGTGATTCAGTTCCTCGTCAGGGATATTGGATGTTGCACCACTGGATGAGCGATAGATACAATCAATGGTGCCATCTTCATGAACATAATCTACATATACAGGTTCTCCTGGGGCCACTAGTCCATGCTCCAGAGCACGACACCGGATGGTACGAGGATGGCAGTTGAAGATTGTTGCTAGATGTGTGGGACCCTGGAGCTCCAGAGCAACCGACAGGAGTGATGGGTCAATATCTGTCCGTGGGCGGCCTGGAAGTCCCGTGGATATCTGCGAAGTGGTTGGTCCAAAGGAATGATCAGGTAGATCTTCAGACAGGTGCGAGGCATCTTCCAGGCATTTGATCATCTGGTGTAAAGACGACCTGATAATGTTGAGCTCCTGAGGAGGTATGATAGTTGTGTGCTGGTATTCAACAGCTAACTTAATATGACAATATATTTGACGAGAAGTGCAAAACTCACCTGGTGGGTCAAATTGATAAGACTCCAACAATCACGATGACGTTCCACAAGTTGAGCCGCATCTCCAACATGCGTCCGAAGAGCAATATCTACAGAGCATTCAATTTCCCTGTAGGCAACATGGATGGTGTCTAACGGTACAGGGATCCGCTCATCATCCATAGCAAAACAAATCTGAAATTGGATATTGAGCATACTGGACAGGGAGAGTATATATTTATAACTTACGGTCAAGACAGCCAGCACAAGACATAATGAAGTGATAAGCCGCATTGTAAATATATGTCCTGTGGATACCAACACCGCACTCTGGATATCAGGGCCCCAAGTCCACTGAGTATCACGGCCAGAAGCTCCCACTGCAGAGGCTGGTGAGTGAGCGTCGGAAAATGGGGAAATCAGACAAAGAAAGCCAGGATTATATACCTTGCAATCACCTGACGATAAACAAAGGCGATAAATGAAATGAGAGGACACGACGCGACGTGGTTTGGGAGAAGGTGAACGATCACGTGCGAGTGTCCTGATCGTTTCCTGTCTATGCGACACCATCCTCAAAAATGACACCATCGATCAAGGGGATTCCTCTCATTGTTACACTCTGTACATGCATGTGTGCTCCCTTCCATACCCAAAACATATATGGTATGTGGTCTTCCAGACAAAGTGTGCATTTAACTGAACCCTCTCCAGAACAGTCTACTAACTCGGGCTAGCACACTCGCATTCAAGGTGGATGTCAACTTCAGCCACGATCGACATTTTGCACAAACTCGAGAGGGGTTCACAGCACACCTACTCCCAATGCCTATCTGCAACAATGCAACAATCATCTGCCCATGTACTGGACAGAAACAGATGCCCAACAACCAACTCAGTGCAGGTGCCGTGCTGCATGCATCCAGCCATCGAACACCAAGCATGGGCTCGAATGACAGGGCAAGGATGAGCATGGGGGTGAGAGCAACCTGCACGCTCGTTCCCAACTCTTCGTGCTGCGCAATATGACATACTGTAAGTAAAACAATTCTATTCTCTTGAAATGTCCTGATCTACTTTAACAGCACGTATTTCCCCTCCCTCACAACCTGCGCCAGTGCAAAAGATCGCCACGAACACTCAACCCAGCCATCCACCCAACTATGATGACACAGTTGGAATCGACACTGCTGCCGTGTCACCAATTGACACTGCAGCATGCAACTGCAAGACAACGGTCACGGCTACTCTGCGTCCTCCTCCTCAACGATTCATGACGGCATTGGGTGGGATCCCAGGGGTGCACTGGTGCTTGATGACGTAGTTGAAAGGGGTAACAGGGCATTTGTGCTTCAAGAGGTGCAGTTGATGGACGAGGATGGGCCATGGGATTGGCGCCCGGGTGCGATCTGAGCAATTGCTGAGGACGACCCTCCTTCGCGACGAGTCAACGATGGACCCCCCAGCCCAGTCCCACCAGTGATGGGAGTCTGTTGCCCGTCATTGCACCGTCGCCCCTCGGGATGCCCATGTACTCGGCCTTGGGCTTCGACCTGCTCTCCATCCTCGGCTGCGTTGCAAGTCGCCCCAATCCACGTGTCCTCCTCAGCCCCATTGACCTCACGTGCTCCTTTGTGGTTGTCGATGTCCATCGGTATGACCACCCAATCGTGTACTGCTTGCCATCGTTCTGTCGTCTGACCGGGTATGCCGAGCACGAGATCCTCGGTCATAATTGCCGCTTCCTCTAGGCCCTGGGTGGCAAACAGCGCCGCTTTACCTCCCAGCAAAGCGTCGCCCTTATCAAGAAAGCACTTGTCGCAGATAAGGAGGTCCAGACCTCTATTGTCAATTTCAAGAAGGACGGCAGTGCCTTCATCAACCTCGTTTCTGTCATTCCGATCCTGGGAGGTGTGGCGGGTGCGAAGCACGAAGCCAACGACGTCGTCTATCATGTCGGCTTCCAGGTCGACTTGACCGAGCAGCCCAATGTTATCCTGGAGAAACTCAGAGTGGGCACATATCTCATCGAACATGCCCCCATTGCTGCCAGTGTCAACCAGCAGCAGTTTGCTCTCTCGGCATCCTCTCATGGCCCCAATGACCAGAAAAAGGCATATGCCATTCCCACGGTGCGCATGTCCCCCACGCTTGCTGTTATGCTCATGAACTGCAGGTTTATGCAGTCCCTCCCCATATCGACCTCGACGACTGTCCCGCCCCCTCTTTCCGCATCCGCATCGTTGAAGGATGCACAGGCGAATGCGACGGGCAACAACAGCCCCCTTTCGCTCATCTTTCTCGAGTACGCAACCGATTTCATACATGTCATGTCGCTCAAGGGGGCATTTTTGTATGTCGCTCCCAGTGTGAGGACCATCCTCGGGTACGAGCCCACCGAGCTCGTGGGCAAGTGCATGGCAGATTTAGCGCACCCCGAGGACATGGTGCCGCTCGAGAGGCAGCTCAAGGAGAGCAGTGCCCTCATGCACACAGGAGACACCGATGATGATGTCGGGGGGGCGCAGGTTCGTCCCGTGGATGTCCTGTTTCGGGCACGCACCAAGGCCAGGCAGAATGTCTGGGTCGACGTGTCTCCTGCCCCGGTGCTCGTGTAGGTCAAGATGGTGGATCCAACGATGGTTGCACCATCGACGATGGTCATGCACCCCCTCGATACGAATATCTTTGACGACCTGGAGACGACGTTGGATGGGGTTTGTGCTGCCCATGTTCACCATGTCCATGTGCATGTGCATGTCCATGTGAATAATTGTGTGCATGCCTGGTTTGGTGGGGGTGGTGAGGGTGGGGAAGCTGCCCCCCGTTGGTGTGAGCGTCAGTGTCGAGGTGGGTGAGGGTGGGGTTGATGGTCAATTCAGGCAGGGCTTCGCTGCGGGAGACCATGAGGGCCTGTCGGATGTCCATGGGGAGTTGGATCAGGGGGAAGTTGATTGAGGCATTTCCTGTGCGTCAAGAGGCTGTGCATGGATTACCATGAACACCATGAATACAAAGAGGATTGCGATCACAACATACCAGGAGACACTACAGAACATGCAGGGTGCCAGGAGCAAGAACAACAACAACGGGTAAGTATATTCTCATTTTCCGATCAACATATGTACGTCGACTAACGAATTCTCTGATTTCCAGCGGCTGAATCTCCGTCATTGCGATGCTTGGGACATGGAACATGCGGGACAACACCAACTCTGCACCAACACCAATGACAATGGCATATCCCAGGACCGTCAACTACAAGCGTACAATTAGCTATCTTGATGATACATGTACGTTTCCTGTGTATATTAACTTGCATTTTGCTGAACATTTATTCGACTTTTAGATCCTTTTACACCACAAACGTTTGGGGTGCGACATCAAAATGATGGAAAAGCGATAATATGATTACCCTGGATGATAAGATGTCAATCTTCAACATGTATGTTGGAGGGATCACGCAGATGATGACATCTGTCCTGACGAAAACGGAACCAAATGCGTACGAGGATAATGGAGGCACATTCACTATGCAAGCCCATGCCCTGGACAATGATTCGATGCCAGATAAGTGCACCGACCTGATATAGCTGTTGGGCATGCAACACTCGGGGTACGAATCTCCACTGCCGGTGTCCCTCTCTGCTTCAACCAGCTCTCGGCCAAATTTGGGCTTCTTCCGGTCATTGACATCGAGGGACGTTTCTCGTTTACTCGCTGAAGACGAACCACGTAGCGCGCTGGGCAGAAGTCCATTTCTTTCTCTTTCCTCCATTCTGACACGTATGGATACTCATTTGATGCTTCCTAGAGCATGACAAATCTACCTGCGCTCCATGTCCTCTCTTCAAGGTCTTTTGAGATACTCCACGTCATTGATCAGAGCAAGGTCCTCTTCCCATTTTCCACTGCAGACACCCTTGTCCTCGACGACCAGATCAGGTAGATTAAACACCTCATCTGCTATGTCCATGCTCTGTAGCGCCTTCGCTGGTATGCTCTCGGGCCTCACCTCTACATCAGGGACACAGGAGGGGGAAACGGGAGACTGGGAGATTGGGAGATCAGGAGGGAGACCAGAGGAAGGGGGGGAAAAGGGAGAGCGGGGGGGAGAGGAACGGGGGAATGGGAATGGGGAAAAGGATGCAGAGGATGGGGAGGGGGGGAAGAGGCTGTGAGACCTTTATTTGAGGGTTCCTCATTCTCATTAACATTCAATGTAATGCCAAATAGATAATTCAATTGCAGGCTCAGTTTTTTCAATATCTCGTGCGTAGATTGTAATGACCACAGACTTCTCTGTACCTCACAGCTTTCTAGACATCAACCTTGCGCTTTGTTTTGTGTTCCCCAATACTCATGGGTGGTTGTCTGCCTGCAGGCTTGGGAGGTTTTCTGGGACGTCGTTGGCGGAGATACTGTGTGTTGTGTGTGCCGTTTTGAGCATCTGTACTGCTTGGTTGTGTGCTAGCCTCATCAGTCTGCCCACCAGCAGTCCATGAGGATAACCGTGGCATGATGGTACCATGCAAATGATCACTGTAAAACAACCTAAAAATGTTGAATCAATCAGACAATACCAAGATTAGAGATGGAATAAATTATGACCAGAGGCAATTGCTTGTTGTTTCAATATATACACCCCACTTTGTATATGCAAAGCCAAACTCGTCCAGCTTGCATTGCTTCTTGTATTGCATGCAGACAGAGATACCATGATCATGATCATGGTGCTGGTGGCTAATATAGTCAGTGCACGCGAATAAATTGGATCCCGTGGAGCTGAGTCGATTGAGTGCAGTATCATCTGCAGAATGGTGTCCAACTCTGCCTGTCAAAGGAGGGTACATTGCACGTGCAAGAGTAACCAAAGTATCAGCAGACTAATGTAGATGACATTTAATAAATGAACACCTTAAATCTCTGAGATATTACTCACCTGAGCAAGTCCAAAAATTGCCTTGATTTCTTCATCTGTTCCTGCTTCAATACCTGCATAAAGAGTATATGAATCACCAGGACGTCCACCCTGAGGTACACGTGACCCAATGGCTCTCATCTGCCCATACTTCCAGGCCTCAAAAGAACGACCTCTCTTGAGAGGTTTGAACTTGGAAACATTGAGGTGATGCTGGAGCAATCTACCCAAAGTTTTGCTTGTTGCTGCCTGAAACTGGACAGCACCAACCTGTGAGAAGTAAGTCAAAAATTTCATCAAACATTATACTGCTCAAGTTGGACTCACCATTTGTGTAGTATCTGCAGCATTTAAAAGGAAAACTACATCACGGCCACAGCAGGCAAATGTCTCTGGTCGACGTGAAATCTTGACCATATCAAGCTGCTCTGGTGTGAAGTATACATCCTTAGTAGCTTGTATTTTTCCTTTCTGCATTAGAGTAAATCAGTTAAATAAATGGATTTTTGATATAAAAACATACAATTGATGGCAAACGATCTCCTTCAGGTGCACAAGTCAATGCACAGCCCTTGAGATATGCTACATCTCGCTCATAGACCAAATGAGCAACAATGCAGTGCTCATATTCAGGCTTCGCTGCACAGTGATCACAAGAGTTTGTAATGAGAGGTTGTTCTTTTCCAGGTGCAGAGTCAACATCCATAGGAACATAACCCAAGTCTGAGTGTGATGCAGATAGAGTTGATGGATGATAGCCAGATGGGGCAGAATTAGGAGTAGAGCTTCGAGAAGAGCCTCGGAATGAGCCAGGTGTAGATTGTCAGGAAGAGCCAGGTGTAGAATGCTGAGAGGATGATGGGACACCCAGATAAAGAGAAGACTTCTTGATATTTTTATGTGATGCTTTTTTTGAAGTCTGTTTTTGAGATTTGGGTAAAGTTTTTCTAGAAGCCTGACCAGGAATGCGAGAGTGAAAGCAAGAATCTCGAAGTTTCTTGTTATCCAGATGCAATTTTTGAGTCTCCTTTAAAATTAATGCAAGATGAGGATGAAGAAAGGAATGATCTTTCTGGTATTTTTCCACATCAAGGCCACACAGTTCTCAATGCACAATGCCAAGGTTCCAATCACAAGGCTAAAAATTTATTCATTAGAAATAAAAAATAGTATGCTATGTTGCAACTCACATGAACTCCCAACTTGAGCAATGTTGGTTTTAGCCAAGATTTCCAGGCCTCACAGAAATTCACAAGATTAACCAGAAAAAAGACTGAGCTAGGATTGGAAGCAGTTGGTATAATGCATTCATTGCGACCAAGCATATGAATGAAATCGTCCTTGTTGTAGATGGTATGTGATTCGTGACACTCAACATTCTAAAAGATAGTCAGCAAGCCAATTTGAAATACGAGTAATTTGAAAGAAAAGAAAAAACCTTTGCAAAATCATTGAATTGCTGGAATATGCTTTTCGGAGTCCAAATTTCAAAAACTTCACCAAAAGACTCTTTCCAGCAATGATTGTGAAAGCTCTCCGCAATACAAGCAGTAGAACATTCCAGGTCGGTATCAGGTTGACAGATAATAGAAATCACTTCAGAGAGGCCTGATTTCTTGACAGCTTGAATCCAAGAATC
>JABCKG010007880.1:0-13579 GCA_018851835.1 Hypsizygus ulmarius | reverse complement strand
ATTATGCGCGCGTTGTCCCGGACCCCGATCTGCCCGTACTTAGAAGTAGAAGACCTACTGGTGGGCAAACATGAGGTTGTCTGCAGGTTGCACGCTTGTAACAAGCTTGTAATATTCTGCGTGAAGAAATGAGATGAGAGTGTGAACCCTTTCTTTCGCTTACTATTTGCAAGGTTCAAAAATAGCCACAGTGCTTCCATTCAAAAATGTTATACAGAAGAACATGTATATAATGCAGAACACAACTTTCCCCTTAAACAAACTCGATTTCACAACGACGCCGACCACGCAGGGCTGAGCTTTATCCACTGGTTATTGCCTCTTCCTCCTTGAATCACAAGACCCGCCTCCTCAGCGAGAGAAATGTACATTGCGAAGCTATTGGCGCCAGCCTCTTTATATACCTTCTTGTAATTGGACAGATCTCCTCCAAGCTCTGATCGCAAAACTTGGACTTGGCTTTTGGATTGACGCCGGTTCTCGAGCACCTCAAGCAGTGGCCGGAAGTGTGAAGGGAGCAGATGAGGTTTAGCTTGTCCAGATGATGGACTTGACGCAGGTCCTTTCGCAGGTGGAGGTGCCTGTAGGCTCCCAGAGTTAGCTCCCACTGCAGGTTTACTATTCGACACCGGTGTTGGTGCAGATGGTGGTGCAGATGGTGGTGGTGGGGTGGGCTCCGATTCTAGCTTTGTTGAAGGTGCCGGTGCGGGTGAACTGGGCGTAGCTCGCGATCCTGGGGGAGGCATGGAAGATGTGGCTGCTGGTGCTGGGACAGCAGCCGGAGCCGGCGTCACGTTCATAGGTGGCGGAAAGAACGGTGACACGGGTTTGGGCATGGACGGTATTTCACGCGGAAGGCCAAAGTTAAAAATTTTGAAGGTCGGAGCACTGCTTAGCAGCGCAGGCGTTGATGCAGGGGATGTCGGTGCCAATGCTGCTCCAGGCGACCGAAGAGCTCCTGCAGGTTGCTCCGTCGCCATCTGTGGCTTCAACGTTATTGGCTCCGGTTCCGAGAACTGAAAACTGGAAGGCAAGCTTGGCAACCGTGCGCTTTCAAAGGTTCCATTACCGTTCACGGTAACAAAGGTCGACTCTGGTGCCTGGGTCTCGACAGGCGGGGTTGGAGGGGACGACTTCGCTGACCGGAATGACGTCGGCGGGGACTGAAGCTTCGACGTTGTTCGAGAGGGTTCCGCACTCGGTCCGACGGGATCATGGAGGACAAACCTCGACGACGCGCATCTGTCTCCAGCCCCATTCACCCTCGCGGAATAAGGATTGCATTCCGGGTTATACGGACCATATATGTCATCATCCTGTTCCTTATCGTCTTCAAGGTCCAGGTCTCTCGTGTTAGATGCGCGCGGCGCGTATGGTCGACTCGCGGTCGAGCCTGCTCTCTTTCGCGATGGCGTTACAGGACGGGGATTGGGTGGCGGGATTGGTTCCTCTGGGACGCCCGCCTGGCCTAGAACCTCCGTATTCCAGTCCAAATAGACGGAAGCCTGGGCCATCAAACTGCCGTGAGAATTTGAAGGACATATGATCACAACGCGATATTTTCGCAGTCGGAGGATGGACACTGCGTACGCATAATCTCGATCGCCAGAGATCAGGATTATCGTGGCAGGGGCGGGGTTATCTATGGCGAATGCGATCATGTCCACTGAGATGACAGGGTTGGTTAGCCAGTGATCTGAATTAACTGTCCAATCAGAGAGGAACGAAACGAACCAATGAGCATTTTTTCGGCGATGTCTTTTCCCCCATTATGGGGACAGTCTGTCAATGAAACCCCAGAGGCCTGGAGCTCAGATCGCAGACATATGGACCGCGGTGAGGATGTCATAGGTATCTCGAGATAGGCCTTCAGTAGGATTACACTGCCGAACGTGTGCCCAATGGATCTGATATTTTCTACAATTTCATAACCATTCAGGCTTGAGTTCGGGACAAGGTTTTCTGAACAATATATACAATATGGTATCAGTATGGACAAAGACTTTGACAGAGTCCAAGGAATAGTGACGAACCGTAATCCCAAAAGATTGCAACCTTCTCAGGTTGTTGCATTGGAATGTCGAATAAGCATGTACATGGGGGGCTGCTACCTTTGAAGAAAGTCGAGCTGGTCATTGGGCGCAACGCCGAAAACATGTGGCATCTTAAACGACGACCCACACGGGATGATTAGCTCATGTTGCCGACACACAAGTGGGGGAAAAGCATGGTTTCATGATCAGCCTTGGGGAGCCAAACAACAGGGTAAAAACGCGATGAACGGCTTGAAGTCTGTTCTTTGATATGGAGACATCACCTGTCCTGTTGGCTATAAGCTGTTGCCGACGCACGCACGATCCAAGAATGCAAACGTGAGACTGGGACATGTACGCCAAGGGATTGATCATTCGAAATTGCAACGGAGACTCTCTGCGTGCGAATGGGAAAAACATTGCTCACGATAGAATGATTGAAACAAGCCCCAATACACAACACAGGTGCCCACGCTACTCTGGTGCATATCATTGCTTGTTCAGGGTACACATTAGCACGCAGCACAACATGTACTTCCCGTGAATAAATGACAGAGAAAGTTTGTCGGAAGAGAACGCATGCGTCTATTGTATCGTTTTTCCCAATCTAGCGAGATGATAATTAATCGTAGGTCTGTGTGACTTTTTGGGCAGCGGCTGTAAGAAACGGGGATGGTCGTGGGTCATTTGAAAAAAGGAACAGACTACTGCTTCCGAGACATACCGTCGTTCGCATGCACTGGAACAGGGCCTGTGCAGATTCTTCGCATGCACTTGTCGAGCCCAAGTCATCCGTAGCAGCCCAGCAACCCAGCATCGCGGCCAACTGCGTTCCGCACATGTTCTGCGTTACATCTACAGGGTGTTCCCAGGTCAGTATTGTAAGGCACACAGGAAAGCGCAGAAGACGTACTTTTGCGAGGTCGTACTTTGAGATTCTTGATACGAATGGCCATCTCTGCCCAGAAGAATACCGCGAACCAAAAGAAGTGGAGAGCTCAGAGCTGGACGCGAAAGACGGTGTTGAACAATGAAAGAGCCTGACTGCGAAATTGTGAACAAATTCCTGGCACGTGATATATTTCTGACTTCCACGTCGTCTCCGCCATGGCGGATGTCATTTGCTATCTCGGCCCAATACCATAACGACGTTCTCCACCTCGGTACTCAAAAGGAGCTCACCGCTTGTTCTGGTTTGCTCATCTAACGCAACCTTGGTGTTCAAATGGCTGCTTCCTCGCTAAACAAGAATAACTCTGGTTAGTGACAACTGGTTATCGGCCACATATGACTGCATCTGCTCAAGCGTCTACGGATTCTCAGCGGTCAAACGCATCATGCAAGAAGCCAAAGAACTGGCGAATGATCCCTCCACTGACTACTCTGCGGCTCCCCTAGAGGTGCGAGGCTCTCTGAAATGCGTTTAGCATGCTTTCTCAATGTCTCCGCACACCATATCCTTTAGGACGATATATTCGTGAGTGATCAAATTTGACATGCTTTCATGATCAGAGATTTAAAAGCATCAGGAATGGCACTGTACATTGCGTGGGCCTGCAGGAACTGACTTCGAGGGAGGTCTGTATCACTTCCGCATTCTCCTCCCCGCGGAATACCCCTTTCGACCACCTTCCCTCATGATGCTTACGCCAAACGGAAGGTTTGAGCTTAACACGAAGGTTAGCACTCACCTATATCTCATGCCATCTTTGATTTCTAATTGCCTCTCAAGATTTGCATCAGCTTTACTAATTGTGAGCACTGTGCGCTCGTAGACCCTGCTCTGGATGCTAACGCCATTTTTCAGACCACGAAGAGCTCTGGCAACCAGCATGGGGCGTTCGAACTGGTGCGATACATCGCCTTCGTTGAAAATGGATGCTGATGATATAATTTTAGCTATCATAGGTCTTCAGGGTTTCTTTCCTTTAAAGGGTCAAGAAGCGGCCGGTGTGGGATCCATAGAATATCCTCCATCGGAACGAAAGCGTTTGGCCGCATCGTAGGACCTTCCACCATTCCTTTTGTGAAACTTCTCATGTCAATTCAACAGATCACGAGAATGGGTTTGTCCTCGTTGCGGGGAGTGTAATCTGCATTTACTTCCGGACCCATCGGCCAAAGTTAGCTCAGGCGTGTTGGCTGCGGCGCCGATCACCCCGTCGTCGGCATCATCAGAAGATATCGCAAATTCGCAAACCGTAACACTAGAAACAGTGGAAATACCTCAACCTCAGCTTGCGGATGTTGAGTCATCATCCGAAGTCACCACGGAGCTCCCGCCGATTATGCACAACATCGATCCCCTATTGCCTTCCTCTGGCGGGACTGCTGGCATTATCCAGACGCGCCAGGCACCGTTTGTTACGCGAGCAGGTGTAGAGACACCGCTTGTGGATGCGAGGCACGTTTCTCGAGAAGCACGTCGACAAATACCGAAGTCACCTCTGTGGCTTGATACTGCAATCTGTGTGCTGCTCGTCATGATTATCGCGATTATATGCCGGAGGGTAGCATGATCTCAGGTATTGTATTGTATTGGATGTATTGGATTCTGAATCGGTTATCTTGGGATTTGTACTAGGATCAGTATGCAATGTAACGATAGGTCAGCACCGTTTGAAGCGCGCCGAATGGAGATTTGAAATGGACCACTCTCGGCTTGAGGTCGGTGTATGACGATCGAGTGCCGTAACCGAGACGAGACACTGTCACGCGTATGTCACGCAGCGTGACTCCAAGACTAAACTGAATTGCTTGTGCGATCCATATTGAATTCCAGCTTCATCTTTATAAACGCAGCTGGCTGCGGTCATCGGCATTATCTGCACAACGCCCGCTGCAGTTCGTCCTCATCGTCTGCACTGCGCTTGCCGCCGTCGTCCTCGTCACCCTTCACGTCGTAGAGCGCTGCCCCATAGATGCACACAGCATACTCAGACACCCCCTTGCCGTCGACCAAGCAGCCTTTCACTCGCAGGAGATCCCTCCAGCTCCAGCACAAGCAGCCAGTCGACGTCCCCATACCTCCATCACTCCTGCAATCACCCTACCTAAACTCTCCTTTCTTCCAGCACACTCTTTCCTCGCGGCACCAGCCCAGCGAAGAGGACGAGCAGTGGCTGCAAGATACCGTACCCCTCGCTCTCGACGACGACAAGAAGCGCGGCCGACTTTCCATGCCGGCAGCTTCGCAAACCGAGAGCACCGAGAGCCAGAATTCTGATGCCTCGAGCGTCTCCTCCAACAACAGTGTGCCTTCGCGGACACAAAGCATATCGCATGCACCGCCACAGTCACCGCCACTCACCCGGTGGCCACACCAGAGCCAAACTGCACCACCCTTTGCTTGGCTACCAGAGCCGCGGGTGCGCTCTGCACCATGTTCTGCGGATCAGGAATACTTTGGGCGCAATGCGCGTTAGGCCGGGACGTCGGATGCACGTCGTTATCGTTATTCGTTTTCTATTTTCATTTTCATCTAGGTATCTAGGGGGAGAAAGACCCACAGAAAGCATATGTACTCGCTCTATCCATCCACGCATCCATTCCTGACACATACACGCAGCATAGATTCCTTCGCATTCCATTTTGGGGCCTGGTTTATTACTCATTGCAATTACTTATGTTACTCACTGATTCACGACTTGTTGTATGTTAGCATTCACGATCTTACTATACAACCGATATCACAAGTAATCACATCACTTCTATCACGGATCATTTCTTCTTCACATCCCTCAAGCTGAAGACCAGCAGATCCTCGTCCTCCAAGTTATGACTCGCGATCGAGGTCGAGTTGGTAAGCATCTTGCCCTGGTAAGACAAACGTATTCGCGACGCGCCCACGGTACTCCCAGTATGGTGCAGGATGCGATCTCGCAAACTAGACACGAGTAGATTGAGAGGCAGGTCCGGGATCGTGACGATCGTCCCATCGAGCTTCCATTCAGGCTTCGACGGATCGTTCGGAAGCTGGATTTGCAACGAGATCGGATGCTAGGTTGTTTAGGTTAGTTATTTGCTTTTTACGAACAAATGACAAAGGAATAAAAAAGTCTCACAGGATGCATAGCAATCCAGTCCGCCTCAGGGTAGAGCTGCCCGCCAGGGAGTTTGGCTACGCGCTGGCGCTTCGCGGGAGGCATCTCATCCGCCGCGCCCTCCATCTCATCTGCAGACCGGACCTGGCCAGCCTGTGCTTGAAGTGCACCGTTGGCTGCCGCGAGGGCTGCCATACGCGATGGGTGCATACCAGGCGCGGGAGGTTGGTACCCAAATGGCTGCGCGGCATCCATCCCTTGGTAGTGCAGGGGAGGGAGCATAACGGGCGGGGGCTGGTTTGAGTACACCGAGGCAGGCTGCGGGCCCGATGATATTGTCGCTGCCTGGTATGCGCCTGCGGATTGAGGAGGCGGAGGAAGAGATGCCGGCGCAGGGGGCAACGTCGTCAGCGGTGGAGGAGCAGCGGCCGGCCCAATACCAGGCCCGATTGCGTTGACCTCTTGTCTGTAGTAATAAAATGTTAGCATAGAACTATTAAAACTTGAAATCCAACAGGACTCACGGTCCAAGACCCTTTGCTCGATGGATAGCGGCAATCTGCTCGTCAAAGTTGACATTCGTCGAGAACTTGTCCAGCGTATTCGCCTTGGAAGCAGTGTGACCGTCCCAGACGACCCTCTCCCTCTCCTTGCGTCTTTCACGCTCTTCCTCCTCTTCCCGTTTCCTACGCTCCTCGTCTGCCTCGGCACCGAAGATATCCACACGCGTACGTGCAAGGTTCTTGAGAGAAGACACAACATTGGCTCCCCGTTGCAATTCGGACGCTTGGGCTTTGCGGGCCTCGAGCACGTCGCGTTGTTCCTTCCATCGAGGGTCCAAGAGTTCAATACGCATGTGCTCCTGTAATTCATCGACCGGGGTTTCCTGCCCACAAACTGTACATGTGGTCATAGCGGTCTTCGCACTCTTTACACCCACTATCATAACAATGAGATTATTTCGAAACGTACAGAAGGATTGAAGATGCTGAAACTCACATTTGGGAACGTAGTCTGTCCGAATCTTCATGGGGCCAGCAGTGTTGACAGAGCTTGCTTGAAGTGCCTGAGCACGAGCAATCACCCTCGCACGCTCTTCGTCCTCGCGCTTCCGCTTCGTCTGCGCATCCTCTCCTTCCTCATCGCTCTCCTCCATCGCCGCATCCTCGTCACCTCCAATGCCAGCTCCGCCCACAGCAGCGGCCGCCTCTGCCTCTAATGCAGCTTGGCGAGCACGGTGTGCCTCGACATCCTCAGCCGTATTCTCCATAATCATGGCAGCCATGCGCTTCTGCGCCAGCGTCATATTCTCCACCTCTTGCACACTCATGGGAGGTGGAAGCTCCGAGTTAGCATCAGCGACGGTGAACTCGATGGTCTGAACGATAGCATAATCGTGCCAGTCAATCTCGGCAAAAGCGACTGTAGACAACGAGTTAGTAAATTATCGGAGAAGACAAAAATAACAGAGGGCACTCACTTCGTTCAGCTTCCTGGTCATCCTGTCTCCTCTTATCCTTCTCCCGTTTGTTCTTTTCCCACTTCGCATGCTTCTTCGCTACCTCGAGTATCTTCCACCGTCCGCCCTCCTGAGTCCGCTCCTTCAACTGTTCCAGCATCTCCTTGTTAGGGTGTAAGATTTTTGTATATTGCTCCACCAACCGATTGAAATACCCAAACAGTGAGTGGTTGGGGCGGAGGAAGTCGAACTGGTAGTTGCGGCCCTCGCGTGCGGAGAGGTTGGCGAGGAAGCTGCGACCGCGCCGGGCAGTAAAGAGCGCTGTCAATTTCATAATGTCGCTGTGGCAGAGTTATTCATTCAGCAATTGCACTTTTATCAAATGATAGAACAACTTACAGGTCGATGTTGCTGATATTCGGCAGGTCCATGATGAACTCTGGCGGCGGGGGCTCAACACCAACATCAATAACCTCAGTCGGTTCAGCCTCTCCGTCTTCCTTGCCCTCTTTTTCAGCCGAAGCCTCTTCTCCAAGATCCCCCTGCGAAATCTTGTCCATTCGGTGGCGGTAGTAAGCATGGTACGGGTCCGCGGGGTTGAGGAAGGAGAACTTGGGGTCAGAACGCTGGTTTTCTCGAATTTTATCCTCGAACTGGGGCGGATTAGCAGAGCGCGCAACGAAGAGGGCAGTCCTGTCTATGACAGCTAGAAAGAAGACAAAAGTCAGTGGAAAAATCGTTGTTGAATGAAAGGCGTGTGCTTACACTTGATTTCTGGTGGAGGAAGAATGAGGCCACTAGAGAACCTCAGGGAGCCAATACCGGGAACGAGGTCCATGTGTATGTCGACGGCGCCATTTGTGTGAAGGCCGTTGACGAGAGCGGTTTCGACGAGCGTAGTCATCGTTAAAGGTCACGGTCAAGCGATGTTGACCACCATCTGTGCAACAAATTTGGTGCCGCGACTGTTTCCCACGGTCGAATATTCTTTTCCCGTCCACTCACAACCACGAGCACCGATGTTTGGCGCGTTTCGACCGTCCCATGTAAACCTAGGCGGTCTTCTATGGCAAGTATCCTCCATGTTACGCCACAACTCATCAATAACCGAGACTGCAGGAAGACACCTTGGAAATTGTCGCCAACTCGGAAAGCCAACGCTCGGTCTCGACTAAAGAAAGTCGACGCTGTCATTGAGGCTGTGAGGGCCAGTGGGGTTCAATGTGGTGCCCTAGTGCGTTTTCTATCTCACAGTGTCCTGCTGGGCTGTCTTAACTTGCCTTAGGAACGGGCACTGGAACTCCCAAAAGAGCACGAGATGCCTGCGCGAGACAAGTACACGATATTTTCACCGAATGTTAGAGGCTACCGGAAGGGTATCCACAAGGTTCCTAAGTGGACAAGAGTACGCATTGTATGGCCTTCTACACGGAAAGGCGAAATGACACTTTATTACAGCTCACCCTAAGAACCAACCCGAAGGGTTTCTAGTCATCTATTATTACTTTGTACAACTAGCGTAATTGGGAACTGTGAAGGCACCCTAGAACAAGACCACCTGGATCTTTCCTGCCTTGATGGCTTTTTGTACGTCCGGTCCACCAAGCACAGTCTTAAATACCTCATCCCTGGTCTCCGGAATGTCAAGCAGCGCCCGCTTCTTCGAGTCCTGGTATGTCACGTCCAGTATGATGTGTGAGAGCGCAGAGACGGTCAAGGCCTCTGAAGAGGAATGGAGTTAGTGTCCAGCCTGGGTGGCACCAGAACACAAAACGCACCTGTTTCGCAAAGCAATTTTCCAATGCGACCCGGCGTGCCGACAGCAGTACCGACCTTCGTCCGCCTCAAGTACGCGACATGTTCCATCAGCTTGAAATGTTTTGCGAAGAGTTTGGCGACCTCGCCACCCTTCTCGCCCCTCAGCCTGGTGTCTTTCAAAACCCGAGTGACATCCGCGACTCGCAAAGCGGCTCCGGTGACAAACAGCAGCGTAGGGGCTCCATTACTTTTGGATCTCTGCTGCAATCGTTTATGCAGATCCGGCAGTGCTTGAAGCGAGGCGTCAATTGGGTCTATATATACAATGCACCGAGCGGAATGATCGTCAACATACTTTTCATGATAAATTCGACCAAGTGGTCCAGGGTCCGGGGTCCAGTCCATGCTGTCGTATCCGCTATCGACTTCTCTGTCTGCTTGTCAATATAAGAACAAATTCCAGAAACCAGGACATCAGAGCATACCCGGTATTCGCATGTCTTCGAGTTCAATGGCTGTCATTTTCGAGAAAGATTTGGCCTGTTTGGAGTATAGATAGTCGGATAATTCACTGGGCGACTGAGCTGCAACAGATTTCTGGACAACCTCTACGCTCTGGGCGAGTTTGCGTTTCTATGCACATCGTGGGGTGAGTGGCAGTTACCATATCACCCGAGAGCACACGAACCTTTGCTTTGCGTTCCTTCTCCTTCTCTCGCCTTTTGCGCTTTTTCTCGGTAGCGGAAGACGATGCATCGGGGGCAGTACTGGACTGTGATTCGCCGTTTCCCTCGTCCTCCTCGCCACTCACATCATTCTCGTCCGCATCAGAAAAAAATCCGTCCTCTGGTACAGCTTCGTCCTCGGAAAGGGCGACGAGATCATCTATGACAAAATCATCGTCCAAGTCGTCACCTCCTTGATTCATGGCGAGTTTCGAAAGCACAGGTGTTGAAGGGAAGGAAGATAAAGTCCCAAAAAGGACTACAGGATGATATTCTCGGGCACGTGATGTGCTAAATAATATTAGACTTGCAGTTTTTGGCGGTCATGACCATTCATCTCCCTCGCCGCAAGCCCGCGCCTATTCCTGGTTATCTCTCTGCGAGCATAGGCGAGCATGCTCCCTGAACCACTGAGTAGCCTGCTCCAGTTTTCAATTCATCGTCCGGCTCTCAGGGCGTTCTCAGACAACTGGATCATTGGTGCGGCGCTAATTGCGGCAACGTGCCTTTTGGGATGGTGCTATAAAGGGTTCATACAAGAGCACTCGCGCGATCATCTTCCTTCTGCTTCCCCAGGCTCGCAACTACTCCCCTCGACCCACGCTGCCACTTTTACACTGGGCAATATCTCTGCTAAAGCTCCTCGTCGTCGGCACCCTCACGACTGTCCCTCTCTTGACGTTGCTCCCATCAAGCCTCCATCGCCTCGTGCCATGCGTTATCATAAACAAGGGCGTTTCGCAAAGAAAGGCATCTTTGTTCCACCTGTTCCGACTCCACCACCGCCAAAGTCAAAACAGCCCTACGAAGCCTTTCTCGTGCTCGATGTCGAGGCTACCTGCCACCAAGGGACCGACTTCAACTTCCCCAATGAAATTATTGTACGCGAAAGGCCTGACTCTACTTTTACCTCCTTATCTTATCGCTTCATAGGAATTCCCTGTCTGCTTAATGCGGTGGAAAGACAGGACAGCAGACAACACGGCGAGCCAGCTGGAAGTCGTCGAAGAATTTCGTAGCTTTGTCAAACCCACATGGAGACCCATCCTTTCACAGTTCTGCACAGAACTCACCGGGATAACACAGGTAAGTCGCGTTTTCTTTAACTATATATTGCCCTGTCGCCGACCATTGGAACATGAATGGAAATAGAAACAAGTTGACTCTGCGCCACCGTTCCCCGCCGTACTGTCATCATTGCAGGACTTCATGATTACGCATGGATTGATTGACGGACAGACTGGAGATCGACTTGTCCGGTTCTGCTGGTGCAGTGACGGGCCTTTTGATGTCCGCGACTTCGTCGTGAAGCAGTGTTTTATTTCCAGGGTTAGTGGATACATCAATTTCGCGACGCGCCTTGTTTTGAAACTGATCCTTATTCCGTCAATCTGCATATCAGCTTCCCATGCCTGGATGGCTTCAGGGCGACGTGCTTGATGTGAGGACTTCGGTGATGGACTGGTTATACGCCCATGAACCCTCAAAACACTCTCCTGCTGCACGAGTATGTCTTATGTCACCTTCTATGACACACACTATGGCTCACGCGCGGCAGATGTGGAATGTTCCCAGACGCCGGACTCTGAATATACCAGCGCAACTCAAAGCACTTGGACTGCCAGGTTTCGAGGGGAGGCAGCACAGTGGTATTGACGTCAGTCCACGCGGTTATTCCTCTCTATGATGCCATACTGATGTCCGCCTTCGATGTTTCCAGGATAGCCGCAACATTGCTAAGATAGTAGCCGAGCTCGCGCGGCGCGGTGTCTCCCTCCACCCAAACACTGCAATTCACCCGAACCGGCGATGGCAGTGGATGGGAAAGCATGGCCAAGTACTAGAAGACCGTTGGCTACCCCAGGCCTCACTGTGACGCGGAAGAAAACAAAACATTCACGCCTCAAACACTTTCACGAGTGTTCATGACACTTTCACGTCACCCTTGACATGCACCTGTCTCGCGACACTACATCCATTATCAGCCGCACTATTATGAGACGCGGTTTCTCCCCCACGCTATCATTCAACCCAGATATCTCTTATACCTCCACCAGCACGCCATTCAGCACCTCTCACAATCTATACCTCAGCCCTGCTTATCACCCCAGCCACTGTCTGTGAGTCCCAAATTGGGGCTTGGTGGTGCAGCTGATATGCAGATCAGTGATTTTACCCGCCGATGCGCCACCCCCCACCATTCTACTACATCAATTTCTCATCCATCACTCCAGAGGAGCCCGACCATCTTCCTCTGTGGCATGTCGTCCGAGCCCTGGGACTGAGGGTGTACTTTACAAAGAAGAAATATATTGTATAACCGTAGTCCACGGACTGCCATCCTCGACCTCCCCTCTTCTTCTTTGTACGGGGATGCGATATCGAGGATCCGTCCCTGACGTGCTTATTTATAGTCCTACCATCCCTACTCCTCCCTACCCTGAAGGCTTGCTATCTGTATGTTATCCAGTCCCCAGCCTGTCTTCTCGGTCACACGACACTATTTTGTTCATGGCTCCAGTCATGATATAGAGAAAGCTCTTTGGCTTCTACGTGACACGTCTTTCGCATTATTTGGTTACATCCTTTTCTTCTTCTTTTTGTGGCGCATGTATCTTTGTTGTTTCCAATCTCTCCTCTTCGTTACTGGCATCATAGGACTCTCATTATCGAGTGCTGTAGTCTACATGTACTTTTCAGTGTCGTACTCTCTGCAAATAGCCAATTTAATCTTCATCCCACTCATCTCAAACTCATCCTCATGTGTCTGGTCTTCAATAATCTGAGAAACATGTCCATACAAAACACTAGTCCATATGAATAACTACGAAACCATTGGTTAACGTAGACCGGTGACCGTTCCCTCTATTCTATCGAGGCTTTTGCTCATAGAGGGAGTGTCGGAAATTTCTGCAAAATTATATCGCCTTATAAAGGAGACGATTCCTCACAATCTGAGATTAAAAGCAATTGTAAGCGCTTGTAAGCACTTACAATGTCCTTATAATCTGGCCTTATAAAGAAACACCTTCCTTATAAGGATGTAATCTCCCCCAGAAATTTCTGACAAGTGGTCACGAGTCTATGGTTAACGATACGCCCCATATCGATGCATACACTGATAGTGACAATACATGCTCTTCCGGCTGATGCGTAAATATAAATTTATGCTACATTGACGCTGCTGGATGAAATGCATTTGGCCGCCAAAGAGCTCTGATTTAAATTTCTATGCCGCATTACACTTCATCATGATGCACTTCTACGGAGTCGAGAGTCAATGCCGGCTTTCCTCTCGCGTGGTGGATACGAAACGCACAGTCAGGCCTTCAGTATTGAAGTACTTAACGTGAAAACCTGGGTTGGCACGCGACGTTGGAAATATTGTCTTGTGTTCTACATCATCGTAAGTACTAGAATTGTTGCAACTGCCAGCGCGGACATAACCTGCCAATCCAATCGTGCGTTTGCTCGCCTCATATGTCAGTGCGTGGGATAGGCGTATGCGAGTAAAGTTGGAAGAGAAAGGAACTTGCTATCACCAGGAGTACTACGGCGACG
>JABCKG010007878.1:0-13694 GCA_018851835.1 Hypsizygus ulmarius | reverse complement strand
AAGTCAGAAAATACCTAATATGGCAACTGCTCAAATTGGGAAATCACTAAAGAACTACCATATATAATGTTTCTGATTGGACATGTATTTATATCTGCTGATCGGACAGGTATTTATATCTGCTTGCACTGTTCCAGCCTCTGAACTATCACCAAACATGCCGGTGTCCACAAAGGGTACAATGAAAGCAGCACATTGCAGGGAATATTATGCTCAGTGAGTGTTGAATACTACATATCTGACACTGCTTAATACATACTCTTCATAAGGAATCAACCAATGCTTCAGCAGAAAGCTCGAGAGCATGCCAGCAAGTGTGTACATGTTTGTTATTATGTCTATCAATATTTCTGACTTTTCCACATAGACACAAAGCAAAAATGTCTGATGAGGAGCGTGAGGAAATGAAGCGACGACATTGTGATGCGGCAGCGTGCTATTGTGCTGCCAATAGGCTGGTTCTCAAGGTGAATGCTTGGGAATACAGGTACGTTGTCAGCCATGTCGGGTGTGTCAGATTTGAACCTTCCACGTAGGCGAAAGAAAAAATTTGCTGCTGATCAGAAGGCGGCGGCGAAGGAACTGGAATGACTAGAGTGGGAGTGACACAGAGCTAGCATGTGTTTGGGGCATACTTCTAGAACTGTCAATGACATATCCACATAATAAACTGCTGAGCTGACTGAATACAAAGACCTGAAGGACCTTATGCCGGCAGAGGTAACAGATATCAGAAATGCATCAGATTCTGCAGATACTTGGCAACAGCGCTCACACACTCAGGTTGAGGAATCTTCTGCTGTCGCTTGCAGCATGGGACCCACGAACATTCATGACAATGCTCACACACATCGGAAAATTATTTCATCACTTCAGGAGGGGAGGGAGGGGAGGGGACAACAATATTATCAATGCTGGGCAAAGGAGATACATGGACATCATGGAACTAAGAAGAGTACGGCAACCAATAACCATTGGTGATGACGGAGGTGATGGCCTGCTCATTCTCAAGGTCAGGGAAAGGCATGGAGAAGCATGACTGGTAAAACTCACAGGGGTGATTCAAGATCAAATCTCGCATGCACCCACCATCTGGTCCAGCTGCTGAAGGTCTTCATCGGTCAGGTTGAGATCTCCATAGTTGGTGCTGTCACCCGATGTGTCAGGGTCCATGCCATCGTCTGGCCAGTCATAATCTTCTTTGTCGTCAGAAAAAATGATGAGAGGTGGTTGGGGAACGAGGTTACCATTCGGGAGGACAATGATCAGGTCTCGGTCTTCATAGTACTTGCTGTAGAGCTCAAACGCCCAGTTAAACGAGGAGGAGCTCTGATGTGCAGCAGCTATGCCGCTAACTAGACCCTGAACTTCAGGCCTACCCTGGCTATGTTAGAAAGGGAAAAAGCAGTAACGGACGCCGCGCACCATTGATCAAAAATTCTGACCTTTCGCCCCTTAGCGACCATGTAAAACTTCTTTGCTCCTGAGTTGCACAAACCCTCAAACCAGTCTGGGTGTGGAAATTCTGGGAGTTGAAGCCTGGTACTGGTAAAAATGGGCTGAGCCATCCTGAATGGCAATAAGAAGAATGGAGCTGGTACACGCTGGTATGTTGGCGATGGTGAAGCTGGGGCCACAACATTGGCTGAACCTGCCTTCACCACCAAATGGGTGGTGGTGGTGGAGGTTGTAGTCTAAATCACAATGTCGCCTTGCCTCGCCATTGTCGAGGTCGTCATCTGAACGGTGAATCTTCCTATGGAATTAATTTGTTAGCATCATTAGTGGGCGGGGTTTCACCTAGCATCATGACTTACATGGTGTGCAAGGTGTGCGAGGCTCCCCATCCTGTGCAGTATTGTGATCGCATCTTGATCCCTTTCTTGGTGATGACCAGGGCATTCGGTATCCTATCTCTAGTTCTGAGTGTCCAGTATTATGAGGTAGTGCAAGATGTCTCACCAGAAAACCCACTAGCCGATGGCCTATTTTCATCCGTGGGAGGCGGTGTTCCTGCTCTTATGGATCAGAGGACGAATACACTATGGGATGCGGGACTGACAAGTGCGATTGTTGTTCACATTGGCACTGGTGGGATCTGCTTCTCATGTTAGTTAGCGGAGAGGTTGAAGGTGAGATGGACGCACTTTGAGATAAGGCAATGTTATTTGGGGACACGTGCATTCAGAGAGGGGTTGAATTGTTGTGGCATGATGGCCAAGTTTATATTTGTCTTTGTGGTTGCAACATGAGAACGGTAACCATTTCCGATGTCTGGCACTTTTCCCAATTCTCTGCATCCCTTAGACTTGGCCATGTTCCCTTGCCTGGCCATCCCTGTTTACATGCTTACCACATCCCTTGCATCTTGCTTCAAGCTCACTGCCTGGATATGCTTGCAATGTTGGCGATGTTTTCCCGACTCCTGGCAGGTTCCACTGCAATATAATAAGTATATGAGCATCTGGTGGCTCCCCAAGCAAGCTCTGTTTTCCCTCTCAACCTCTGAGTTCTACGAGACATCTAGGTACATCTTATTACGTGGCTTTTTGAATCAAATCTGACCATATTGGCAGATCTGTCATCTGATGGTTAACCCTGGGACGTTCAAAGGGTCTAGGAAGGCTTTTCTAGCAGAGCAAAAGCCACTCTATGCGGCTGCAGTCTCAGGTAATCATGTGGCCAACACCATAGCCGATATCTTGCAGTGTTTCTTCAAGAGATACCCAGCAACTCTTCCTCTCACTGAGAAACCTACCCTGGAATTCCTAGCTCAGGTGGACGACAGCGCTGTGGACATCGAGCCACCAGTCCCTGACAGCGATCTCATGGGGCAGAAGGAATTCGAGGCCACGATAAAGTCGTATAATGAGTACAAGGCCCTGTATGCCACGCATTGAGCTGTATGTATTCCTTCCTTTTTCAATTGCAGTCAAGTCTGATGGAACTTTCTAGCAAATTAAATGCTGGTTCA
Source organism: Hypsizygus ulmarius (assembly GCA_018851835.1). Lineage (NCBI taxonomy): Eukaryota > Fungi > Basidiomycota > Agaricomycetes > Agaricales > Lyophyllaceae > Hypsizygus > Hypsizygus ulmarius. The sequence goes on along the minus strand of JABCKG010007878.1, from coordinate 10,720 downwards.
TCTACCAGTACTCGAAGGATGTCGGTGCCAAACCTAAGGAACCCGGCATTGAGGAGGCATGGATGGTGCTTCTCCATTGCCTCACCGGTGTGGGCCTCAACAAACCTTGTCGCAAGACCACCTTCAACCACTGGGTCAAGGCAAATATAAAGTTTATCGAGGAGGTTAGGAAGGCCATCACCATCGATATGAAGGGCAGGAGTGTTGCCGGTATTTGTAACAAGATTGTCAGTCAGCTCTTCAAGTCCCTGGACAAGGAGGAGCAGAAGCGATGGGAGAATGCTTCGCTCACGGCGCACCAGGCGAAGATGGCGAAGTGGGAGCTGAAGATGAGCAGACCCTTGTCGACTCTTCCTGCAGATTGTCAAGCATATGTTTATATTTTCTTACCATGCCAACCTCCACTGATTGTCAATTAGGTGCATCGCCAGCCTGATCAAGTTCATTCAACCGGTCCTTGACATTATCTGCGATGCCACTGGTTGGAAAGTAATGCTGATTGCTGGTGGTCCTGAGCCTGCAGATGGCAGACAGCTCAACGTGATCAGGTATGTGGTTTGTCGCCAACAATGCCTCCATCTTCTGATGATTTGACTCAGTGTTCATTCAGGCTGTACCTCAGGCAACGTTAAGATGAACTTTGGTCGGTCCGAGCACCACGCATACAAAAATCAGATCCTGCCTGTGTACGGCAAGTTTCTGAAGAAGTGTTACAGTAAGTTCTATTAATTTTAATTCTAGCTCCGTGCTGATATAAACTTGCCACGCAGCCATGGATGAATGCCATAGCCATAGAATTGTACCTTCAGACAATGTACCCACCACCAATGAGGTCCTGCGAGACGATTTGGATAACTTTGAGGCAACGTACGACTCCCTCGCTGACTTGTCAGAGCTTGGAGGTGACGTGGCCAACATGCCTTATTCCTCAGCCATTGCCTTAGTGGTGGACTCAACTACACCCTCAACATTGAGGCCATCTCTAATGGCAGCAGTGAGGAATACCGCGCTTTCTGCGGAAATCGCTCCAGCTGGTCAAACTCCTGCCTCCATGCCCGGCTCTCCAGCAGTCAGTTCTGTGCCTTCATAAGCAACCTCTCTGACTCTCGCGCCTTCCACACCTGTTTCTCCTGCTGTTAGCCCCGTGTTTTCATGAGCAACCTCTCCGACTCCCGCTGGACCACCACCCTCCACACCCATAGGCCAGTGTATTTCCCTCCAATTCTTATGGACCCCAGCCCTCCACAGTCCATTCCTTCCAGTGACTCAGGCACCTGAGTTGTCAACGTTCACATTGACAACTGCTGCCTTCCATTCGCCATTGCTGCAAGCATCCACACCAACTTCTCCAGGGAGTGGTCACCTCTCCAGGCCCTTTTCATGGCGGTGATCCTGCACCAGTGATATTGGAAACACTGCTGCCTCCATCACCTTCCCCACCTCCGTGGCCATTCTCACCACCATCCTCGTCATCGCATACTGCTTCTGTGGCTCTGATTCCCATGGCACTCGACAGGGTGAATGTTACAACACCTCAGGAAGGATTGGATCTAGGTGGAAAGAGGCTGAGGAATGATACTCATGATGATGCTGAGCAAGCACCTGCCAAGAGAGTGGCCAAGCAGCCCAGAAAGTCGGTGGCCATGCCACCAAACCCCCATCCATCCTGCCAACCATGGAAGGGGTGCCCCCCTCAGGTCCTGGGTGTATCCTCATTGACAACTCGGTGCTCGTCAACAAACTGCCGCCCGTCGACCCAAGTCATGGCCACCGCTTCTGCCCTCGTCTATGGCTCATCTCCCACCATCTCTTCTAGCGCCATGGATGGATTGGAAGATGCAGGCATACCCCAGTGGTTCTCGCATGCTCTAGGGATGCTGGAGTCTGAGAACCTCGGTGATAAGTGGGCAGCATTCTTGAAGGTTTGGGCCACCTTCCAGTCCCACGAGAAGTACGTGAACAATAGCCTCCTCCCTGCGTGAAAGCACCCAGCCTGCATCGGGGACTGGATTAATCATGCACGGGCTCCTGGATACCAACTGACCATCAAGCTTTTGACCTTCGAGGCAGACTTTCGGGCATGGTGGAAGGGCATTTAGCTGAAGTAGAGGGTATCGCCAGACGAACATCTTCTCACCGATGACCTGGAGGGAGACTTGTCTGTGCTATGCCTCTCTGGTGTTAATGGTGTGCTGAGCATCGTAGCCTGCCTCTTTTTCTGGGGCATCGCCGTTTCGGGGCAGGCAATGCCTAGGTACCATGCAGAGTGGGAGCGTGCTGTGGCTAATGTCGAGGCTGTTTTCCAGGTGCTGTAAGGCGGGTGATTTTTTTTTGATAGCTACATTGCAATCACATGTGTTTTCCTTCCTCCCCTGCCTATGAGATGGTGGTATCTGAAATGGTAAGATTTTTTTTTGCCATGGCAGAGGCAGTTCTCTTTTTGGAATGCTGATGACGGCGAGCGCAGGCATGCTGTGATTGATGGTGCATTGCGCCATGTGCTGCCATTGGTGGCCGAGCTGATTAGCTCTGCCAAGTGATGGCCATGTGGCAGCAATGCGAGAGAGCACTGATTTAGGAAGGTTGCAAACTGATGTCATGGACATATCATACATACTGATCAACTGATGGGATATCATATATGAGGTCAGCTGCAACAGGTGCAGTGAGAGGTAGAGGTTGACATCGGTCAGGAATCGTCTTGTCTGGGATTGGTTTCCATCAAACTCTGATGGGGTCTTTATCTTCAACTCGGGTACTCGAGTTTCGTTCCTGGTCGTCATCGTTGGGATTATTGGTGGTGTCAGGGTTTGGGGTTTGTGGAGGTTCAGGAAGAAGTTCAGCAGGCGGTAGTGGTAAGAATGGGGGTGGTGTCAGTTCTGGTTCTTTCAAGGATGAAAGAGGGTTTGGTTCAGGTTCAGGTGAGTGTTCTGCTAAATGAAAAGTGTCTTCTTCTGAGCTCAGCACTGGAGGGGGAGTCAGCGAAGATACAGAGGATGCTCGGAAAGCGCTCCTGCATGAGGTTCTGGACCTTCGAGATCCTGTCGGGGGATCAATGGTGGTTGCCTTTACCAGGGATGGTAGGTGTTCGTGTCAACTTGACCTTTTGTTAAGCCAGTGCTTAACTCGTGATCTGAGTCATTGTTCTGTATAATTCCCAGGCTTCACGGAATATACCTATCTGTCCAATGACGAAGATAGTCATTCAGGTTCAGGAGAGTCTAGTCTTGCAAGACTAAGACCTCAGTCGTTCAGAGTAATAAAGAGTCTGACTTGTCAAGGTCAAGACCTTAGTTTGGGATCGGTGAGCAAGAACCAGCTGTGATTGATAGCTAAGGTCAAGTTAGGGATGTATGCTAACTAATACTCAGTATTCATAAGTAAGTGAATTGGTCTGTGCGCTACTTGTCAGATTGTGGCTAAGGCGAGGTCTGACACTATTGGTTGGATGGTGGGAAATGTAAGTAAGGAAAGGGTAAGTGTTCGTAGTAATCAGTCTTGAGTCATCAAGAACAATTGGTGAATATAAGTACAGTGTCTCACAATCAGGTGTCATAACGAGAAGAGAGTTCGCATAGTAAGGTAAAGAGAAAATCGTAACATAAATGGACTTTCTCAACTCGATCAACAACTGATCCCGCTCTAGATTTCTCAGGTCTGCCAGCAGTTCAACACAATATGTGACACCACGTGCACCTATATCAGCAAAAGAAGTGTCCAGAATCACTCACAATCTCACTATAAATGCAAATCTTCCTTCTGCTCAGCACTATGCTTGGCACAGAGAAGCCACCAACAAAGTATGTGTATTCATCTCTCTACAACTACATTCTCACTATTTCAACACAGATGAAAGACTCTCTTGAAAGAAAAGAAGCAGAACTGATCCTTGGACATGCTCAAGAAGGATCCCTGCACCACTATGCCCACAGCACAGCCAGCATCGACATTGTCAGCACTCGTCTCAATGAACTGCCAAAGAAGCATATTCTTAATAAAGTCATATGTTCACCTCAATTCTTTTCATGTGATGGTCATTGATGACATTCAAATAAGCATATTGCAAACCTCCATAAAGGGAAAGCAAGTGCTGTCCAGGCTGCTGTCTCCCTTCTCCTCAAACCAAGCAACCTCAAACTCAGCACTAGCACTGTCGACTTTCATCATGATAGACAGACTGCCAGATCAACACTTTCTACTCAAGAGAAAGATGACACAGATGTACGTCTGTTACCATGTAATAAGAATGTTTGTTGAAAAAAAAATAGTCCAATCCACTCATAGTCACTGCCAAGGCTCGTTGTAATACAGCTTGGCAGGCTCTCTTTGAATGCTATACCCTACCCACCAAAGACTACAAGCAGCTCATGGCCAATATTAAAAAATTCACCGCCACTAAGCCACTTAAGGATGAAGCAATTTGCATCCTGGTATGTTTATCCATCATGGTGAGCTCATATTGCTCATTTCTATTGTGAGACTAGGCTATCAAGAAACTCAAAACATCGGTTACCAAGCTCAATACCCTCATGAGCATCACCCGACAAAAGGTAGCCAAGCACAAGACAAGCAAGATCAGCAAAGGATGAACAGTAGCCATGTCAGGTACTTTCAATGAGCACCAGCAAGCTCAGGTCAACCTCGCAAAACCCTCTGCTCTTATTGTCCTTGCATGTGATGCAGCCAAGGAACATGACCCTCTGCTAGATGGAGAAGATTCTGATGATGATGACGATGATCAAGATGTTGATGAAAATGCTGCCCCGAATTGCACAACCAGAGTTTATTTGATGGTCAAATCATTTGTTGGTGCTAGCAGCAGTCATCGAGAGGAATCATTGATTTCATCAATCCAAGGACCAGCTGAAGATGAAGATGCACCCATTACTGACAGTCCAGATGTCAACTTTGTTCATTACTGACAGTCCAGATGTCAACTTTGTTTGTTACTACTATATGGTTTCTATCTTGGCTCCTCTGGTGCACCAAAAGAAGACATTGAGTGTAAGGGCATGGCTGCCCTTATTTGGCATCGCCCTTTGGCGGCATGCCAGCTTTGACCGAGAGCTTAGTATTATATAATGAGAGACATCTTTTACTATTACCACTATGTGTACTGTGCTCGAACCTATATATTTGGTCAAGCTCTGGTGCCTTGTGGACTGTAAGAGTCTGTCTTCTAGTGTAACAGCCCTAAACTGTTACATTTTTTTTGAGCTAGCCATCTGGTCTGCTTCAGCTATACTCAGCTTTACTTTGCTATAAACTCTCTGCTTCTATCCCCACTCTACCCCCACTTGGAACCATGGATCAAGAACCACGGACCATGGGGCAGGTGTCTATGACACCTGCCATCTCCTGTTTTGGTGCTCAGAAGGCCAAAGCAACCCTGGAAGCTGTGTGCTCAGCACCAGCTTATCAAGATTTTAATGTGTGCCTGCGATGGAACAGCCACGCTGTCATGTCTCATGGCACTAATGCAGACAGTACTCATACCGACTGCGTACCTGGCCCCTTTGGACCCATTCCCACATTATTTGATGTTGTGGAATAGTTGCGAGCACTTCGTCTTGCAGAAATGCGATCTTGGCATGGCACGCACTCGATGCATGCTACACTGACTCACTCTCGTGGCTGTACAGTGGACGGGAACCCCACAAAATCCATCCCTGGACCCGTTCCCACCTCCACCAACTGCTGCACACCAAAACTTCCCAAGGAGCGAGAGCATTCCGCTCTCGCACCCCACTCTTCTTCACAAGATGTGAAGTCTCGTAAAACTCACGGTGACTCTATTTCGGAGTCGATAACCATCTCAAATGGTGGTCCTGCTCACTTACGAGCACCTCAGCTCACGAAATGGCAGGGCGAGCACTCTGTACTTGCACCACTACCTTTTTTGTATAATACTTGTATTAGTTCAACTAATAATACTGAGGTGCCAGAATTTCTGACACCATTGCCTACTACACAAGCAAGCAGTAAGTTTGCTATGAAATCTAAGATGTGCCGAAAGCACAGTGAGGACTTCTCAAGTCCTCGCAACCCCCTAAATCAGGTTTTGAAAACATGTAGTGTTCATATGAACACTACATCCCCAACTTCGTCTACACGAAGTTCATCCTCAAAGGGAACTGATGCTCTCTTCACCTCCATCCTACGTCGATTGTGGTGCCATGAGCAAGATGGTGTCGCACCTGTGAATGTCACATACCACGGAGGTAACGATCATCCCTCCTGGCAGCATGTCATTTATGAGACGACTGATCGAGAACCCATGGAGCATTCACCATCACCTTTGCCCATGTCAGTCACCTGTACTTGGGTCTGTCTGGGACATGGTGGTGAAGGTGGCCTTGAGGTTCTCAAGGAGAAGCTTCAAGATGACTCGCATGAGCCATCTCCAGTGGTCAATCATCGAGCAGAAGCTCATCGAGACCACAGAGAGTGGCTTTTGCTGCTTTCGATCGAACGTGTGGAGATCAGACCTCCGTTGTCGAAGACAGAGGTTGAGAATCCAGTGATAGACAGCTCGAATGAGTTGTCACACCACCAGATGGAGAAATGAGCACCCGAGGCAGCGTGCACCGCCCCAGAAGTGCTGAAGGAAATACGTAGTCATCGGATGATGACTACACCTCGTAACCAGCATTCCAAGGATGCCGTGGTCATGAAAGCTGTCAGTGCTAATGGTGCCCGATAGGAACAGTGTCGAGTGATGCTGGAGGCACCCAATTCCCTCTCCACCGACTTGGTGCTGGACCTGTCGAGGCAGTTGCCATGGATGGCATCGAAGGTGGCATGGCCGGCCCTCCAGCCAAAAAGAGGAGACAACAACATGAGTCGTTGTCGAGAAATGAAGTCGAAGACTTTGACGACGCTCATCGTAGAACAATGAGTGCCAACAAGAACATTGTACAATGTTCCCATGAGTGCAGACGATGATCGTAGTGATTGTCATCATAATGGAGTACTCGAGGAGCATAACAATGCCCCTCGATCTATGAAATCCTCGAACCTCATCATTGGACGAGGTGAGTCACAGGCCGGTGATGCTGGCCTAAAGGGGCATGTGTATGACATGCCCCCTGTTCATCGGCCAGCCTCCATTGGTAGTGTTGACTCCTTTTGTCGACTGTTGGTGGTGGTGGCTGGGCAGGGCAGCACTTCGCACCCTGCAGTGAAAAAGAACCTCGTCGTTGGACGAGGTGAAACTGAAATAGAGAGCATCTCCATATGGCATCGATCAGATAGCGGTATTAGTGTTGATGTTGCTATACCACCACCATCGATGTCGAGTGAGCAGGGCAGCATTTCATGCCCTGCAGTGAAAAGGAACCTTGTTGTTGGACGAGGTGAGGTCAGATCCTGTGAAGCTGGTGTCACCAGCTTGAAGGGGTGTACAGGCGAGGAGCCTGTGCACCATTGAAGTGTTGAGGCCATCATTCAAATGGTGCCTTCATCGTCGAGAACAGTGATAGAGGATGTCCTACAACATCCTCCCTCGGAAAAAGCGAGCTCGCTCATCGTTCGACGAGAAAGCATCACCATTGTTGTGTCCAGCAAGAAGGAGCATGCAGACAAGGTGTCTGCATGCATATTGAATGTCGCTGGAGGCATCTTGGATGCCTCCTGGCTGAATCGATCACTGAGGAAACAGGAGGACGGCGTACTGTGTCCTCCCTCAGAATTGATGGCTCCCATCATTGTTGGACGAGAGAGCACCGTCGATGGCATATCCTCTGTGAAGGAGTGCACAGACAGGGTGTCTGCACATGTATGGGATGAGGTTGGAGGTGTACTAGACACCTCCTCACTGTATCGAACGAAGAAAGATGAGGAGGACATCAAAAGACATCCTTCCCTCGAGTCGTCGATACCTCTTGTCGTCAGACGAGAGGCTGGTGCCATTGGGGCATCCTGCATGAAGGAGCATGCAGGCAGGTCACCTGCATGCATGCAGGATGTCGGTGGAGGCATCAACGATGCCTCCTCATCGTGTGCATCGAAAGAGAGAGACGAGAACGTCGTTCGACATCCTCTCATGAAATTGGCGAGTTCCCTTGTCATCGGATGAGGAAACGTCGAAGCTGGCATGGCCAGCATGAAGGGGCGTGCAGGCACTTGGTCTGCATGCACTCCAGATGTCGTTGGAGGCATCGAGGACACCTCCTCACTGAGTCGATCGATAGAGAGCGAGGAGGACGTCTTATGACGTCCTCCCCTGGAAAAATTGAAGCCCCTCATTGTCAGACAAGAGGGTGTCATTGCTGGCATAGCCAGCATGAGCAGACATGTAGGCGTATTGCCTGCCTGCATGGTGAACATTGAAGGAGGCGCGTACAATGCCTCCTCATCGAATCGGTCACGGATCGACCTATTGTGGTCGAGGAACGACTTTCGTCGTTCCTCGCCCAAGAACATCATCAGTGCACAGCGGGCGATGTTGTTGTTGTTGCCCAAGATGAGTATTGAGGGCCACATACCTCAATATACCATTCCTGCATGCAATCATCCTTCCTGGGGGTGTTCCTCACCCCAGCCCTCGCGTCATCCTTCATGGATCGACCAATGTGATCGTCATCGATTGGTGTTGGTAAACAAGAGTGCACTGCACTCTCGTCATCATGAAGACCTATGAGAAGATGTTAGTGCAGAGATGAGACTATGTCTTGTCTCATCAGTTTAAAGATAACTTTGAACATGGCTTACCTTGGGCCCCAGAATTACCGTCCGAGGCGCACGAATCGAGGCTCTTGTAGCCTGTGGGACCTCCAACGAGGTCATGAGAAGGACGTGGCATCATCTTAAGATGATGCCAAGAACCAATGACGATTGTTGTCATTGGTTGCGCAAGACACGCGCGTTGCGTGACTCAGGTCACACCATGTCACCCACAGACTGGCAGAACGTCGCGCTGCCACTCCGCTCCCATGAACCTATCATTGTCAAATGGGATTCTCATGGTGTGGGACGAGTCTGCGTATGTAGACTCTGAGTATTATAATAAACTCAGACCTGCAGACGAAGGTCGAGTGACCGTTGACGGTGATAATAATACATTGTCACCCGAAATTTATTTTTATTCTTATCATTATTGAATGGAGGAGAAATTTTTCCTCCATAATTTATATTTCCCCGTACAATGCCTAGTATTGTACACCCTCTCTTTTTTTTAAAGGGGGGAGGACCGGATAACCAATCCGGAAAATAATTTTGAAGGGGCGTATCAGTGGAATAGTTTGTGCAGCATCGCTGAGCGAACTATATCCTCTGATTAACCATGGTTACCCACACCACAGGACTCGAGGCACGAGAGGCCTCACATCCACAAAAATAAAATTCTGAAAAGCATTACGCTTTTTATTTTTGTCATGGATGTTGTACTCAAACCCCAGCAGTGATTTATGTCAGCTCCTGGTACTACACTGCTCAGACCCAGTTGGTACTCAGGTGATGGATTCAATATGCGCCGCTAATGCCTTAGACATTGCGCATCCCCTTACCATGATCTCTGATCTTGTCGTTAACATGACCGGATCAGTAGAACAAATCTGAAGTGCTTTCACAGCCTTCATTGGAGCGCAATAGAAACAGAGGCTAGGTGGTCAACTGAGTCTCATTCATCATCAGATCAGTTGTGATGATGATTTTCCTCTGCTTCGAGATGAGAGTAATTCACTCTCATATTTTCCTTTACTTGGTGGTTTTCCGTGGGATAATTTCTATCCCACAAATATTCCCTTCTATAAGCGTAGCGTGATTACCAGGCTACATTACCTGACTTATCATGCCTTTCTTTTTCAGATTGCAGTGCAATCTCAAAGGGGGGTATGTAAGGGTGCGGCTGCCCTTATTTGGCATCGCCCTTTGGTGGCATGCCGGCTTTGACTGAGAGCTTAGTATTATGTAATGAGAGACATCTTTTACTATTACCACTACGTGTACTGTGCTCGAACCTATATATTTGGTCAAGCTCTGGTGCCTTGTGGACTGTAAGAGTCTGTCTTCTAGTGTAACAGCCCCAAACCATTACATTGAGGCAATACATAGTGCGTTTCAGCTTTTCTCATTGTTTTTTTACTTCCAATCTGTCATTCAGAAGTTACACGTGGGTTCTGGCTCCTTCTTGACCATGGAGATATCTAGGACTGTAGTGATGGGGACATGGTCAATGCATGGGCCTCAATACCTGGGCATCACATCACATTGCATTACATGGTCTTCAGTATTGGAGCTGCAGAATACATTGTCAGATCGAGTCCAGTTCTTTGTTCACCACATATGGAGAGTCAGGATTTTCTTTGGTTCTGGCAAGTGATATCCAGCCTTGCAAGTTGCAACGGTGAATGAAAATCATTCCACAAATGATTTGCATCCTTACTGTACTCTACAGTATTTGATTAAACTGTGGGTACATCTCGACAGTCGAAGTTGCAAGAAAAATTGATCCAATCCAGGATCGAACTGGAGACCTTCTGCGTGTATCACGTGATGTAAAGCAGAAATCATAACCACTAGACCATTGGACCGTACTATGAGAGTACAAGAGAGACTACATAATGAGAATACATTTACGCTTCTTGTCTCATTTCAATCATTTCACGTGTGGGAGAATATGGACAAGGGTGATTGTTGCAGGAGGAGGCCACGATGTCGCGTTCTGCCATGTCCTTGTCCTCGAGGATGTCTTGCCTCGTCGTGCTGCTCGCCTCACCCT